>CAJHQQ010006335.1:0-10201 GCA_905132885.1 Moricandia moricandioides | reverse complement strand
CATTCCCATCAACCAAAGAGCATCCTAGGGACGCATCAAGTTGAATCAATATCATTGGAGTTATGATGAAGAAGTTATCCCACGCTTAACTGAAGTGATTCCAGTTTGCCCTGTTTGGAGATTTGGCAATTTCTTCTTGATACAAATAAAACCAGAATGAATCACGATGTAAGAAGCTTGATTTGGACTCATTAATCAGTGTAGAATCACCCTGAAATTGAATCAATATCATTGGAGTTATGATGAAGAAGTTATCCCACGCTTAACTGAAGTGATTCCAGTTTGCCCTGTTTGAAGATTTGGCAATTTCTTCTTGATACAAATAAAACCAGAATGAATCACGATGTAAGAAGCTTGATTTGGACTCATTAATCAGTGTAGAATCACCCTGAAATTGAATCAATATCATTGGAGTTATGATGAAGAAGTTATCCCACTTTTAACCGAAGTGATTCCAGTTTGCCCTGTTTGGAGATTTGGCAAATTCTTCTTGATACTAATAAAACCAGAATGAATAACGATGTAAGAAGCTTGATTTGGACTCATGAATCAGTGTCGAACCACCCTGAAGTTGACTCAAGATCATAAAAGTTATGACGAAGAAGTTATCCCACTTTTAACCGAAGTGATTCCAGTTTGCCCTGTTTGGAGATTTGGAAATTTATTCTTGATACTAATAAAACCAGAATGAGTAAGAAGCTTTACTTGGACTCATTAATCAGTGTAGAATCACCGCTGAAGTTGAATCAATATCAATTCGAGTTATGATGAAGAACGTTATCCCACTTTTAACCGAAGTGATTCTCAGTTTGTCCCTGTTTGGAGATTTGGCAATTTCTTCTTGATACTAATAAAACAGAATGAATCACGAGGTAAGAAGCTTGATTTGGACTCATAAATTAGTGTCGAATAACCCTGAAGTTGACTCAAGATCATAGTAGTTATGATGAAGAAGTTATCCCACTTTTAACCGTAGTTATTCCAGTTTACCCTGTTCGGAGATTTGGCAATTTCTTCTTTATAAAAATAAAACCAGAATGAATCACAATGTAAGAAACTTGATCTGTACTCATAAATCAGTTTAGAATCATCCTGAATTTGAATCAATATCATTTGGACTTATGATGAAGAAGTTAATCCCACTTTTAACCGAAGTGATTTGCAGTTTGCCATGTTTGGAGATTTGGGAATTTATTCCTAGATACTAATAAAACCAGAATGAATCAAGATGTAAAGTTGATTTGGACTCATTAATCAGTGTTAGAATCACCCTGAAGTTGAATCAAGATCATTGGAGTTATGATGAAGAAGTTATCCCACTTTTAACCGAAGTGATTACAGTTTGCCTTGTTTGGAGATTTGACAATTTCTTCTGATACAATAAAACCAGAATGAAATCACGATGTAAGAAGCTTGATTTGGACACATAAATCAGTGTAGAATCATCCTGAAGTTGAATCAATATCATTGGTTCTTATGATGAAGAAGTTAATCCCAGTTTTAACCGTAGTGATTGCAGTTTACCCTGTTTGGAGATTTGGCAATTTCTTCTTGATACAAATAAAACCAGAATGAATCACGATGTAAGAAACTTGATCTGGACTCATAAATCACATTAGAATCATCCTGAAGTTGAATCAATATAATTGGACTTATGATGAAGAAGTTATCCCACTTTTAACCGAAGTGATTCCAGTTTGCCCTTTGGAGATTTGGGAATTTATTCTTGGATACTAATAAACCAGAATGAATCACGATGTAAGAAGCTTGATTTGGACTCAATTAATCAGTGTAGAATCACCCCCGAAGTTGAATCAATATCATTGGAGTTATGATGAAGAAGTTATCCCACGCTTAACTGAAGTGATTCCAGTTTGCCCCTGTTTGGAGATTTGGCAATTTCTTCTTAATACAAATAAAACCAGAATGAATCACGATGTAAGAAGCTTGATTTGGACTCATTAATCAGTGTAGAATCACCCTGAATTGAATCAATATCATTGGAGTTATGAATGAAGAAGTTATCCCACTTTAACCGAAGTGATTCCAGTTTACCCTTTTTGGAGATTTGGGAATTTCTTCTTGATACTAATAAAACCAGAATGAATCACGATGTAAGAAGCTTGATTTGGACTCATAAATCAGTGTCGATTAACCCTGAAGTTTACTCAAGATCATAGGAGTTATGATGAAGAAGTTATCCCACTTTTAACCGTAGTGATTCCAGTTTACCCTGTTCGGAGATTTGGCAATTTCTTCTTGATAAAAATAAAACCAGAATGAATCACGATGTAAGAAACTTGATCTGGACTCATAAATCAGATTAGAATCATCCTGAAGTTGAATCAATATCATTGGACTTATGATGAAGAAGTTATCCCACTTTTAACCGAAGTGATTCCAGTTTGTCCTGTTTGGAGATTTGGGAATTTATTCTTGATACTAATAAAACCAGAATGAATCAGATGTAAGAAGCTTGATTTGGACTCATATAATCAGTGTAGAATCACCCTGAAGTTGAATCAATATCATTGGAGTTATGATTGAAGAAGTTATCCCACCTTTAACCGAAGTGATTCCAGTTTGCCCTGTTTGAAGATTTGGCAATTTCTTCTTGATACAAATAAAACCAGAATGAATCACGATGTAAGAAACTTGATCTGGACTCAAAAATCAGTGTCGAATCACCCTGAAGTCGAATCAATATCATTGGACTTAATGATGAAGAAGTTATCCCACTTTTAACCGAAGTGATTCCAGTTTGTCCCTGTTTTGGAGATTTGGGAATTTATTCTTGATACTAATAAAACCAGAATGAATCAATGATGTAAGAAGCTTTATTTGGACTCATTAATCAGTGTAAAATCACCCTGAAGTTAAATCAATATCATTGGAGTTATGATGAAGAAGTTATCCCACTTTTAACCGAAGTGATTCCAGTTTGCCTTGTTTGGTGATTTGACAATTTCTTCTTGATACAAATAAAACCAGAATGAATCACGATGTAAGAAGCTTGATTTGGACCATAAATCAGTGTAGAATCATCCTGAAGTTGAATCAATATCATTGGACTTATGATGAAGAAGTTATCCCACTTTTAAACCGTAGTGATTCCAGTTTACTCTGTTTGGAGATTTGGCAATTTCTTCTTGATAACAAATAAAAACCAGAATGAATCACGATGTAAGAAACTTGATCTGGACTCATAAATCAGTTTAGAATAATCCTGAGTTGAATCAATATCATTGGACTTATGATGAAGAAGTTATCCCACTTTTAACCGAAGTGATTCCAGTTTGCCTGTTTGGAGATTTGGGAATTTATTCTTGATACTAATAAAACCAGAATGAATCACGATGTAAGAAGCTTGATATGGACTCATTAATCAGTTAAGAATCACCCTGAAGTTGAATCAATATAATTGGAGTTATGATGATGAAGTTATCCCACTTTTAACCGAAATGATTCCAGTTTGCCATGTTTGGAGATTTGGCAATTTCTTCTTGATACTAATAAAACCAGAATGAATCACGATGTAAGAAGCTTGATATGGACTCATAAATCAGTGTCTAAATCACCCTGAAGTTGACTCAAGATTCATAGGAGTTATGATGAAGAAGTTATCCCAATTATAACCGAAGTGATTCCAATTTGCCCTGTTTTGAGATTTGGCAATTTCTTCTTGATACAAATAAAACCAGTATGAATCACGATGTAAGAAACTTGATCTGGACTCATAAATCAGTTTAGAATCATCCTGAAGTTGAATCAATATCATTGGACTTATGATGAAGAAGTTATCTCACTTTTAACCGAAGTAATTCTAGTTTGGTCCTGTTTGGAGATTTTGGGAATTTATTCTTGATACTAATAAAACCAGAATGAATCAATGATGTAAGAAGCTTGAATTTGGACTCATTAAATCAGTGTAGAATCACCCTGAAGTTGAATCAATATCATTGGAGTTATGATGAATAAGTTATCCCAACTTTTAACCGAAGTTGATTACAGTTTGCCTTGTTTTGGAGATTTGGCAATGTTCTTCTTGATACAAATAAAACCAGAATGAATCACAATGTAAGAAGCTTGATTTGGACACATAAATCAGTGTTAGAATCATCCTGAAGTTGAATCAATATAATTGGACTTATGATGAAGAAGTTATCCCACTTTTAACCGAAGTGATTCCAGTTTGCCCTGTTGGGAGATTTGGGAATTTATTCTTGATACTAATAAAACCAGAATGAATCACGATGTAAGAAGCTTGATTTGGACTCATTAATCAGTGTAGAATCACCCTGAAGTTGAATCAATATCATTGGAGTTATGATGAAGAAGTTATCCCACTTTTAACCGAAGTGATTCCAGTTTGCCCTGTTTGGAGATTTGGCAATTTCTTCTTGATACAAATAAAACCAGAATGAATCACGATGTAAGAAGCTTGATTTGGACTCATAAATCAGTGTAGAATCACCCTGAAGTTGAATCAATATCATTGGAGTTATGATGAAGAAGTTATCCCACTTTTAACCGAAGTGATTCCAGTTTGCCCTGTTTGGAGATTTGGCAATTTCTTCTTGATACTAAATAAAACCAGAATGAATCACGATGTAAGAAGCTTGATTTGGACTCATAAATCAGTGTAGAATCACCCTGAAGTTGAATCAATATCATTGGAGTTATGATGAAGAAGTTATCCCACTTTTAACCGAAGTGATTCCAGTTTGCCCTGTTTGGAGATTTGGCAAATTCTTCTTGATACTAATAAAACCAGAATGAATAACGATGTAAGAAGCTTGATTTGGACTCATGAATCAGTGTCGAACCACCCTGAAGTTGACTCAAGATCATAGAAGTTATGACGAAGAAGTTATCCCACTTTTAACCGAAGTGATTCCAGTTTGCCCTGTTTGGAGATTTGGAAATTTATTCTTGATACTAATAAAACCAGAATGAGTAAGAAGCTTTACTTGGACTCATTAATCAGTGTAGAATCACCCTGAAGTTGAATCAATATCATTCGAGTTATGATGAAGAAGTTATCCCACTTTTAACCGAAGTGATTCCAGTGTCCTGTTTGGAGATTTGGCCAATTTCTTCTTGATACTAATAAAACCAGAATGAATCACGAGGTAAGAAGCTTGATTTGGACTCATAAATTAGTGTCGAATAACCCTGAAGTTGACTCAAGATCATAGTAGTTATGATGAAGAAGTTATCCCACTTTTAACCGTAGTTATTCTAGTTTTACCCTGTTTCGGAGATTTGGCAATTTCTTCTTTATAAAAATAAAACCAGAATGAATCACAATGTAAGAAACTTGATCTGTACTCATAAATCAGTTTAGAATCATCCTGAATTTGAATCAATATCATTGGACTTATGATGAAGAAGTTATCCCACTTTTAACCGAAGTGATTCCAGTTTGCCATGTTTGGAGATATGGAATTTATTCTAGATACTAATAAACCAGAATGAATCAAGATGTAAGAAGCTTGATTTGGAGTCATTAATCAGTGTTAGAATCACCTGAAGTTGAATCAAGATCATTGGAGTTATGATGAAGAAGTTATCCCACTTTTAACCGAAGTGATTTACAGTTTGCCTTGTTTGGAGATTTGAAACAATTTCTTCTTGTTATACAAATAAAACCCAGAATGAATCACGATGTAAGAAGCTTGATTGGACCATAAATCAGTGTAGAATCATCCTGAAGTTGAATCAATATCATTGGACTTATGATGAAGAAGTTTATCCACTTTTAACCGTAGTGATTGCAGTTTACCCTGTTTGGAGATTTGGCATTTCTTCTTGATACAAATAAAACCAGAATGAATCACGATGTAAGAAAAGCTTGATCTGGACTCATAAATCAGTTTAAGAATCATCCTGAAGTTGAATCAAATAATTGGACTTATGATGAAGAAGTTATCCCACTTTTAACCGAAGTGATTCCAGTTTGCCCTGTTTGAAGATTTGGGATTTATTCTTGATACTAATAAAACCAGAATGAATCACGATGTAAGAAGCTTGATTTGGACTCATTAATCAGTGTAGAATCACCATGAAGTTTGAATAATATCATTGGAGTTATGATGAAGAAGTTATCCCACGCTTAACTGAAGTGATTCCAGTTGCCCTGTTTGGAGATTTGGCAATTTCTTCTTGATACAATAAAACCAGAATGAATCACGAATGTAAGAACTTGATTTGGACTTCATTAATCAGTGTAGAACTCAACCCTGAAATTGACTCAATATCATAGGAGTTATGATGAAGAAGTTATCCCACTTTTAACCGAAGTGATTCCAGTTTGCCCTGTTTGGAGATTGGGAATTTCTTCTTGATACTAATAAAACCAGAATGAATCACGATGTAAGAAGCTTGATTTGGACTCATAAATCAGTTGTCGGAATCACGCTGAAGTTGACTCAAGATCATAGCAGTTATGATGAAGAAGTTATCCCACTTTTAACCGAAGTGATTCCAGTTTGCCCTGTTCGGAGATTTGGGAATTTCTTCTTGATACAAATAAAACCAGAATGAATCACGATGTAAGAAAGCTTGATCTGGACTTCATAAATCAGTGTAGAATCATCCTGAAGTTGAATCAATATCATTGGGACTTATGATGAAGAAGTTATCCCACTTTTAACCGAAGTGATTCCAGTTTGTCCTGTTTGGAGATTTGGGAATTTATTCTTGATACTAATAAAACCAGAATGAATCACGATGTAAGAAGCTTGATTTGGACTCATAAATCAGTGTAGAATCACCCTGAAGTTGAATCAATATCATTGGAGTTATGATGAAGAAGTTATCCCACTTTTAACCGAAGTGATTCCAGTTTGCCCTGTTTGGAGATTTGGCAATTTCTTCTTGATACTAATAAAACCAGAATGAATCACGATGTAAGAAGCTTGATTTGGACTCATAAATCAGTGTAGAATCACCCTGAAGTTGAATCAATATCATTGGAGTTATGATGAAGAAGTTATCCCACTTTTAACCGAAGTGATTCCAGTTTGCCCTGTTTGGAGATTTGGGAATTTATTCTTGATACTAATAAAACCAGAATGAATCACGATGTAAGAAGCTTGATTTGGACTCATTAATCAGTGTAGAATCACCCTGAAGTTGAATCAATATCATTGGAGTTATGATGAAGAAGTTATCCCACTTTTAACCGAAGTGATTCCAGTTTGCCCTGTTTGGAGATTTGGCAATTTCTTCTTGATACTAATAAAACCAGAATGAATCACGATGTAAGAAGCTTGATTTGGACTCATAAATCAGTGTAGAATCACCCTGAAGTTGAATCAAGATCATTGGAGTTATGATGAAGAAGTTATCCCACTTTTAACCGAAGTGATTCCAGTTTGCCCTGTTTGGAGATTTGGCAATTTCTTCTTGATACTAATAAAACCAGAATGAATCACGATGTAAGAAGCTTGATTTGGACTCATAAATCAGTGTAGAATCACCCTGAAGTTGAATCAATATCATTGGAGTTATGATGAAGAAGTTATCCCACTTTTAACCGAAGTGATTCCAGTTTGCCCTGTTTGGAGATTTGGCAATTTCTTCTTGATACTAATAAAACCAGAATGAATCACGATGTAAGAAGCTTGATTTGGACTCATAAATCAGTGTAGAATCACTCCTGAAGTTGAATCAATATCATTGGAGTTATGATGAAGAAGTTATCCCACTTTTAACCGAAGTGATTCCAGTTTGCCCTGTTTGGAGATTTGGAATTTATTCTTGATACTAATAAAACCAGAATGAATCACGATGTAAGAAGCTTGATTTGGACTCATTAATCAGTGTAGAATCACCCTGAAGTTGAATCAATATCATTGGAGTTATGATGAAGAAGTTATCCCACTTTTAACCGAAGTGATTCCAGTTTGCCCTGTTTGGAGATTTGGCAATTTCTTCTTGATACTAATAAAACCAGAATGAATCACGATGTAAGAAACTTGATCTGGACTCATAAATCAGTGTCGAATCACCCTGAAGTCGAATCAATATCATTGGACTTATGATGAAGAAGTTATCCCACTTTTAACCGAAGTGATTCCAGTTTGCCCTGTTTGGAGATTTGGCAAATTTATTCTTGATACTAATAAAACCAGAATGAATCACGATGTAAGAAGCTTGATTTGGACTCATTAATCAGTGTAGAATCACCCTGAAGTTGAATCAATATCATTGGAGTTATGATGAAGAAGTTATCCCACTTTTAACCGAAGTGATTCCAGTTTGCCCTGTTTGGAGATTTGGCAATTTCTTCTTGATACTAATAAAACCAGAATGAATCACGATGTAAGAAGCTTGATTTGGACTCATAAATCAGTGTAGAATCACCCTGAAGTTGAATCAATATCATTGGAGTTATGATGAAGAAGTTATCCCACTTTTAACCGAAGTGATTCCAGTTTGCCCTGTTTGGAGATTTGGCAATTTCTTCTTGATACTAATAAAACCAGAATGAATCACGATGTAAGAAGCTTGATTTGGACTCATAAATCAGTGTCGAATCACCCTGAAGTTGACTCAAGATCATAGGAGTTATGATGAAGAAGTTATCCCACTTTTAACCGAAGTGATTCCAGTTTGCCCTGTTTGGAGATTTGGGAATTTATTCTTGATACTAATAAAACCAGAATGAATCACGATGTAAGAAGCTTGATTTGGACTCATTAATCAGTGTAGAATCACCCTGAAGTTGAATCAATATCATTGGAGTTATGATGAAGAAGTTATCCCACTTTTAACCGAAGTGATTCCAGTTTGCCCTGTTTGGAGATTTGGGCAATTTATTCTTGATACTAATAAAACCAGAATGAATCACGATGTAAGAAGCTTGATTTGGACTCATAAATCAGTGTAGAATCACCCTGAAGTTGAATCAATATCATTGGAGTTATGATGAAGAAGTTATCCCACTTTTAACCGAAGTGATTCCAGTTTGCCCTGTTTGGAGATTTGGCAATTTCTTCTTGATACTAATAAAACCAGAATGAATCACGATGTAAGAAGCTTGATTTGGACTCATAAATCAGTGTCGAATCACCCTGAAGTTGAATCAATATCATTGGAGTTATGATGAAGAAGTTATCCCACTTTTAACCGAAGTGATTCCAGTTTGCCCTGTTTGGAGATTTGGCAATTTCTTCTTGATACAAATAAAACCAGAATGAATCACGATGTAAGAAACTTGATCTGGACTCATAAATCAGTGTAGAATCATCCCTGAAGTTGAATCAATATCATTGGACTTATGATGAAGAAGTTATCCCACTTTTAACCGAAGTGATTCCAGTTTGCCCTGTTTGGAGATTTGGGAATTTATTCTTGATACTAATAAAACCAGAATGAATCACGATGTAAGAAGCTTGATTTGGACTCATTAATCAGTGTAGAATCACCCTGAAGTTGAATCAATATCATTGGAGTTATGATGAAGAAGTTATCCCACTTTTAACCGAAATGATTCCAGTTTGCCCTGTTTGGAGATTTGGCAATTTCTTCTTGATACTAATAAAACCAGAATGAATCACGATGTAAGAAGCTTGATATGGACTCATAAATCAGTGTCGAATCACCCTGAAGTTGACTCAAGATCATAGGAGTTATGATGAAGAAG
Organism: Moricandia moricandioides; assembly: GCA_905132885.1. Classification (NCBI taxonomy): domain Eukaryota; kingdom Viridiplantae; phylum Streptophyta; class Magnoliopsida; order Brassicales; family Brassicaceae; genus Moricandia; species Moricandia moricandioides. Next base: position 549 of record CAJHQQ010006335.1, on the reverse strand, counting down.
TTATCCCAATTTTAACCGAAGTGATTCCAGTTTGCCCTGTTTGGAGATTTGGCAATTTCTTCTTGATACAAATAAAACCAGAATGAATCACGATGTAAGAAACTTGATCTGGACTCATAAATCAGTTTAGAATCATCCTGAAGTTGAATCAATATCATTGGACTTATGATGAAGAAGTTATCCCACTTTTAACCGAAGTGATTCCAGTTTGCCCTGTTTGGAGATTTGGGAATTTATTCTTGATACTAATAAAACCAGAATGAATCACGATGTAAGAAGCTTGATTTGGACTCATTAATCAGTGTAGAATCACCCTGAAGTTGAATCAATATCATTGGAGTTATGATGAAGAAGTTATCCCACTTTTAACCGAAATGATTCCAGTTTGCCCTGTTTGGAGATTTGGCAATTTCTTCTTGATACTAATAAAACCAGAATGAATCACGATGTAAGAAGCTTGATTTGGACTCATAAATCAGTGTAAAATCACCCTGAAGTTGACTCAAGATCATTGGACTTATGATGAAGAAGTTATCCCACTTTTAACCG
>CAJHQQ010006334.1:0-10222 GCA_905132885.1 Moricandia moricandioides | reverse complement strand
AATCTTTTATATTCGAGTTACATTCATCTTTGGCGGCTCTCTCTCTCTCTAAAAGAAGTGTGCCGAGTTCTGGTGTGTTATATCCAGAGTTAAGGGTGCTTAGTTTGGTGTGTAATATCCAAACCATTCATCTAGGAGTATCAAGAGTTCATTCATCCCTCTTGTGTCACCATCCGATCCACACGCCTTGAAGGACTTGAGTCTTTTGATTCGTTCTTGGCAAGGATTATCCCTTTCCATCAACCAAAGAGCATCCTAGGGACGCATCAATAAGCACCAGGACGTCACTAGCTTCATCCTCATCAAAGAAGCACCACCAGAAGCAGCACACAAGCCAAAACCGAGCAAAAACCAATTTGGATAAGATTATTACTCTTTGATAAACTTACATGTGCTAACTTGCTTTGTTTCAACATGTCAGGTTTAAGTAATGAATCAGGAACTAAATGGATTAGTGCCTTCTACATATCCAAACCAGTCAGCAACAATGCCTATCAAAAGAGGCTTGCAAGGTAAGTGTAATCTGATTTTAAACTTCAATGTTACTGACTTGGTCCCCTCTATTGTAGGTAAAACCGATTTGAGGACAAATCTTTTTGAAGAGGGAGGGGGATGATGTGATCCTGGAAAGCACCAAAGAATGGAAGCATGAACCTGAACCTGAAGAGCTTGAGGATGCAACCTTTAAGAGTGCATTGTTGTGATCATGGACCGGATCACTAAGGAGAACAAGGAGGAGAGTCTAGATGAGCCACATTGAAGCCACAATGCATCAACCCACCGTGATGAGGATGCTCTAGCCATTCCTGAAGGTCCCATGACTCGTTCCAGAGTCAAGAAGCTTAAGGAGAATGTTGTTGGATTACTCACTTCACATCCACAACAACAAAGTCTTGGACAAGGTCTGATCCGAGATGTCTTGATCACCATTCAAGCCATCTCTACATCAAGCTGAGTTAGTGTCTAGGCAAGACATGGGGTGTGTGCTCTTTTCCTTGCTTTTGGTTTTGTCCCACGAGGTTTTCCAGGAGGGAGGTTTTTAACGAGGCCACAACTTGTCTACACATCACCTAAGTGCTATTCTCGTCCAAGACTACATGAAGTTCCATTTTTATTTCATTCTAAACTTATGTTAAACTTAGACTATAGTTTTCTTTCTTTCCTTTTTTGGTTTATGGTCGAAACCCTAGAGAGTATGTTCTCTGGTTTCCTATTTAAAGGGTTCTCTACACCCTCTTGTAATCATCCAGTCTTTTATTAAACAAGTTACATTCATTCTTGTCGGCTCTCTCTCTCTAGAAGGTGTCGAGTTCTGGTGTGTAATATCCAGAGACCTAAGGGTGTCTAATTTGGCTGTGTCATATCCAAGTTATTCATCTAGGAGTATCAAGAGATCATCCATCCCTCTTGTGTCACCATTCAATCCACACGCCTTGAAGGACTTGAGTCTCTGATTCGTTCTTGCAAGGATCTATCCATTCCCATCAACCAAAGAGCATCCTAGGGACGCATCACCAGGCAGTCATTCACATTGCAACAAACTCGGTGTTCCATGAGAGAACCAAGCATATTGAAGTAGACTGCCACAAAGTAAGACAAATGATTGGCATTGGAGAGATCTTACCATGCTACACTAGGAGTGAAGATCAGTTGGCAGATGTATTCACCAAGGCAGCAAGTCAAAAGGTTATTGAGTCTATTCACATCAGATTAGGACTCATTAGCCTTACTCTAAGCAACTGATCCCCTCGTCATGGGGTCTTTACTCTTTTTCCCTCATCAAAGGTTTTATCCCAAAAAGGGTTTTCCTTTGGTGAGGTTTTTAATGAGGAAGATCTCATGACAATCCAAGCTTGACTTGTTCCACATGGTCAAGCTTGAGGGGGAGTGTTGATCTGAGTAAATAAAGAAGAGGATGAGAGCACTTAGTCTAAGGAATGAGAGGAGTTGGTGCAAATTTGGGGCAAGTGTACGGACAGTACGGACTGTACGGCCGACTGTACGGATCACTTGACCCAAACCCACTTTTGCTCAACCAAGAAGACATTTTGGTAATGTTCAAAACTAGAGCAAGTTGTACGGATGGTCTCTGGCCGTACAACTCTCTATCCGTACAAGGCAAAGGAGGAAACGTGCATGGCTAGAAGAAAGGAAGCCAAGGTAAAAGAGTGCAAAGGTAAAAGAGAGGTTAACTTGATGGTCACCCGGTAAAAGAAGAAAGGAGACTCGCCGGATAAGGTTGGACCAAGACAGGCTGGCTCATGCTGGAAAAGAGAAGGCATCTAGTCAAGATGCCAAAGGCACCAAGCCCTCTCAGCCAAGCATTCAAACTAGGTGCGCCATTCTCCTTAGAGTGTCCACGTTAACATATTGTTTACCATACTCCCTTATGACCGTTTGTGGATTAGCTTAAGGCCTCCCTCTTCTATATATTGTAACTTATGCTCAGAGTAATAAGATTAAGCAAACATTTTCAGTGATACTCTCTCTCTCGTTCTCTCTCTCTCTCTTGTTCATCATGAACACCTATCTCTAAAGCTCGGATACACTTCATTCTTCTCTTAGATACTCATACTTATCTCTTTTACTCTAAAATTTCAAAACTGAGGTAGTCAATAGGACATTAGGAACTCTCTTACGTGCATTCATCAAAAAGAACTTGAAGTCATGGGAAGACTATTTGCCTCATTGTGAATTTGCATATAACCATTCAGTGCATTCTGCTTCTAAGTTCTCCCCTTTTGAAATTATTTATGGGTTCAATCCCACCTCTCCTTTGGATCTAATGCCTTTACCTGAGTGTGGAAGAGTTAGTATTGATGGCAAGAAGAAAGCAGAGATGGTGCAACAAATCCATGAACAAGCAAGGCACAATATTGAGGAAAAGACCAAGCAGTATGTCAAACAAGCAAACACAGGCAGCCGTGAGATGGTCTTTGAAGTAGGTGACAAAGTGTGGGTTCACCTTAGAAAGGAGAGATTTCTAAATGAAAGGAAATCCAAACTGATGTCAAGGATAGATGGTCCATTCGAGATCATTAAGAAGATCAGCAACAATGCATACAAGCTGGACCTCCAAGGTAAGTATGATGTATCTAATAGCTTCAATGTTACTGATTTGGTTCCTTTTGTGGCAGATGAACCAGATTTGAGGACAAATCCTTTTCAAGTGGGAGAGGATGATGTGATCATGGACCAGTGCAACAAGGAAGAGGATGTAACCAGGAATGCAACCATTGATCAATCAGCTAGTGAAGATGCCTTAGCCATTCCAGAAGGTCCCATGACTCGTTCTAGAACTAAGAAACTAAATGGAGCCATTGGAGGATTACTTAGACTCGTATGGAAACAAGAAGAAGGTCTTGGACAAAGCTTGATGATCCGAGATACCTTGATCACCATTCAAGCTATCTCCTCATCTAGCTGAATTAGTACTTAGGCAAGTACTTGTGTGTGCTCTTTTCCTTGCTCTTGGTTTTGTCCCAAAGAGGTTTTCCGGAGGAAGGTTTTTAACGAGGCCACAAGCTACTTCACACATCACCTAGGTGCTAATATCGGTCCAAGCCTAAGGAGACTACTCTGTCTATTTATCTTATGTTATGTTTTAGACTATAGTTCCTATGTTATGTTATTTCTCGAAATCTAAGGCATATTCCTTGGTTTCTCTATTTAAACGCTTGTAAACTCTCATTCTGAATCAAGCAGTCTTTTATCTAAACCTTTTGTCTACTCTTTCTCTCTTCTTTGTCGAGTGTAAGAGCTTGCTGGTGAGTAATATCCGGCATCTAAGGGTTCTAGTTTGGTGTGTCATATCTGATCTAGATCCTAGGAGTATCAAGGAGTCCATCCGCATCTCTTTGTGTCACCAATCGATCCACATACCTTGATAAACTTGAGTTTCTGATTCGATTATGCAAGGATCTATCCCATCTGATCCAGAGTAACATCCTAGGATCATATTATTCAGCGTGATTCTACACTGATTTATGAGTCCAAATCAAGCTTCTTACATGGTGATTCATTCTAGTTTTATTAGTATCAAGAAGAAATTGCCAAATCTCCAAATAGGGCAAACTAGGATCACTTCGGTTAAAAATGGGATAACTTCTTCATCATAAGTCCAATGATATTGATTCAACTTCAGGATGATTCTGCACTGATATATGAGTCCAAATCAAGTTTCTTACATCTTGATTAATTCTGGTTTGATTAGAATCAAGAAGAAATTGCCAAATTTCTAAACAAGGTAAATTGGAGTAACTTCGGTTAAAAGTGGGATAACTTCTTCATCATAACTCATATGATATTCATTCAAATTCAGGGTGATTATCCACTGATTTATGAGTCCAAATCAATATTCTTACATCTTGATACATTATATTTTGATTAGAATCAAGAAGAAATTGCCAATTCTCCAAACATGGCGCACCGTGGAATCACATCGGTTAAAAGTGGGATAACTTCTTCATCATAACTCCTATGATATTGATTCAATTTCAGGGTGATTCTACACTGATTTATGAGTACAAATCAAGCTTCTTACATCGTGATTCATTCTGGTTTGATTAGAATCAAGAAGAAATTGCTAGATCTCCAAAAGGGTAAACTGGATTCACTTCGGTTAAAAGTGGGATAACTTCTTCATCATAACTCCTTTGATATTGATTCAACTTCAGGGTGATTATCCACTGATTTATGAGTCCAAATCAATATTCTTACATCTTGATACATTATAGTTTGATTAGAATCAAGAAGAAATTGCCAATTCTCCAAACATGGCGCACCGTGGAATCACATCGGTTAAAAGTGGGATAACTTCTTCATCATAACTCCTATGATATTGATTCAATTTCAGGGTGATTCTACACTGAATTATGAGTACAAATCAAGCTTCTTACATCGTGATTCATTCTGGTTTGATTAGAATCAAGAAGAAATTGCCAGATCTCCAAAAGGGTAAACTGGATTCACTTCGGTTAAAAGTGGGATAACTTCTTCATCATAACTCCTATGAAATTGATTCAACTTCAGGGTGATTATCCACTGATTTAAGAGTCCGAATAAAGCTTCTTACATCTTTATTCATTCTGGTTTGATTAGAATCAAGAAGAATTTGCCAGATCTCCAAAAAAGGGTAAACTCGATTCACTTCGGTTAAAAGTGGGATAACTTCTTCATCATAACTCCTATGATATTGATTCAAATTCAGGGTGATTATCCACAGATTTATGAGTCCAAATAAAACTTCTTACATCTTGATTCATTATGGTTTGATTAGAATCAATAAAAAATTGTCAACTCTCCAAACAAGGCAAACTGGAATCACTTCTGTTAAAAGTGGGATAACTTCTTCATCATAACTCTTATGATCTTGATTCAATTTCAGGGCGATTCTACACTGATTAATGAGTCCAAATCAAGCTTCTTACATCGTGATTCATTCTGGTTTTATTAGTACGAAGAATAAATTGCCAAATCTCCAAACAGGGTAAACTGGGATCACTTCGGTTAAAAGTGGGATAACTTCTTCATCATAAGTCCAATGATATAGATTCAACTTCAGGATGATTCTACACTGATTTATGAGTCCAAATCAAGATTATTACATCTTGATTCATTCTGGTTTGATTAGAATCAAGAAGAAATTGCCAAATCTCCAAACAGGGTAAACTGGAATCACTTCGGTTAAAAGTGGAATAACATCTTCATCATAACTCTTATGATATTGATTCAACTTCAGGGTGATTATCCACTGATTTATGAGTCTAAATAAATATTCTTACATATTGATTCATTCTGTTTTGATTAGAATCAAGAAGAAATTCCCAAATCTCCAAACAGGGTAAACTGGAGTCACTTCGGTTAAAAGTGGGATAACTTCTTCATCATAATTCCTATGATCTTTCTTTAACTTCAGGGTGATTCTACACTGATTTATGAGTCCAAATCAAGCTTATTACATCGTGATTAATTCTAGTTTTATTAGTATCCAGAAGAAATTGTGAAATCTCCAAATAGGGCAAACTGGAATCACTTCGGTTAAAAGTGGAATAACATCTTCATCATACCTCCTATCATATTGATTCTACTTCAGGGTGATTATCCACTGATTTATGAGTCCAAATAAAGCTTCTTACATCTTGATTCATTCTGGTTTGATTAGAATTAAGAAGAAATTGCCAAATCTCCAAAAAGGGTAAACTAGAGTCACTTCGGTTAAAAGTGGGATAACTTCTTCATCATAAATCCTATGATCTTGATTCAAATTCAGGGTGATTCTAAACTGATTAATGAGTCCAAATCAAGCTTCGTACATCGTGATGCATTCTGGTTTTATTTGTATCAAGAAGAAATTGCCAAATCTCCAAACAGGGTAAACTGGAGTCACTTCGGTTAAAAGTGGGATAACTTCTTCATCATAACTCCTATGATATTGATTCCAATTCAGGGTGATTCTTAACTGATTTATGAGTCCAAATCAAGCTTCTTACATCTTGATTCATTCTGGTTTAATTTGTATCAAGAAGAAATTGTCAAATCTCCAAACAGGGTAAACTGGAATCACTTCGGTTAAAAGTGGGATAACTTCTTCATCATAACTCTTATGATCTTGATTCAACTTCAGGGTGATTCTACACTGATTAATGAGTCCAAATCAAGCTTCTTACATCGTGATTCATTCTGGTTTTATAACTATCAAGAATAAATTGCCAAATCTCCAAACATGATAAACTGGGATCACTTCGGTTAAAAGTGGGATAACTTTATCATCATAAGTCCAATGATATTGATTCAACTTCAGGATGCTTCTACACTGATTTATGAGTCCAAATTAAGATTCTTTCATCTTGATTCATTCTGGTTTGATTAGAATCAAGAAGAAATTGCCAAATCTCCAAACAAGTTAAATTGGAGTCACTTCGGTTAAAAGTGGGATAACTTCTTCATCATAACTCCTATGATCTTTCTTCAACTTCAGGGTGATTCTATATTGATTTATGATTCCAAATCAAGCTTCTTACATCATGATTCATTCTAGTTTTATTAGTATCAAGAAGAAATTGCCAAATCTCCAAATAGGGCAAACTGGGATCACTTCGGTTAAAAATGGGATAACTTCTTCATCATAAGTCCAATGATATTGATTCAACTTCAGGATGATTCTGCACTGATTTAGGAGTCCAAATCATGTTTCTTACATCTTGATTAATTCTGATTTTATCAGAATCAAGAAGAAATTGCCAAATTTCCAAACAAGGTAAATTGGAGTAACTTCGGTTAAAAGTGGGATAACTTCTTCATCATAACTCCTATGATATTGATTCAACTTCAGGGTGATTCTACACTGATTAATGAGTCCAAATCAAGATTCTTACATCGTGATTCATTCTGGTTTTATAACTATCAAGAATAAATTGCCAAATCTCCAAACATGATAAACTGGGATCACTTCGGTTAAAAGTGGGATAACTTTATCATCATAAGTCCAATGATATTGATTCAACTTCAGGATGCTTCTACACTGATTTATGAGTCCAAATTAAGATTCTTTCATCTTGATTCATTCTGGTTTGATTAGAATCAAGAAGAAATTGCCAAATCTCCAAACAGGGTAAACTGGAATCACTTCGGTTAAAAGTGGAATAACATCTTCATCATAACTCCTATGATATTGATTTAACTTCAGGGTTATTATCCAGTGATTTATGAGTCCAATAAATCTTCTTACATCTTGATTCATTCTGTTTTGATTAGAATCAAGAAGAAATTGCCAAATCTCCAAACAGGGTAAACTGGAGTCACTTCGGTTAAAAGTGGGATAACTTCTTCATCATAAATCCTATGATCTTTCTTCAACTTCAGGGTGATTCTATAGTGATTTATGATTCCAAATCAAGCTTCTTACATCATGATTCATTCTAGTTTTATTAGTATCAAGAAGAAATTGCCAAATCTCCAAATAGGGCAAACTGGGATCACTTCGGTTAAAAATGGGATAACTTCTTCATCATAAGTCCAATGATATTGATTCAACTTCAGGATGATTCTGCACTGATTTATGATTCCAAATCAAGTTTCTTACATCTTGATTAATTCTGATTTTATCAGAATCAAGAAGAAATTGCCAAATTTCCAAACAAGGTAAATTGGAGTAACTTCGGTTAAAAGTGGGATAACTTCTTCATCATAACTCCTATGATATTGATTCAAATTCAGGGTGATTATCCACTGATTTATGAGTCCGAATAAAGCTTCTTACATATTTATTCATTCTGGTTTTATTAGAATCAAGAAGAAATTGCCAATTCTCCAAACAGGGTAAACTGGAGTCACTTCGGTTAAAAGTGGGATAACTTCTTCATCATAACTCTTATGATCTTGATTCAAATTCAGGGTGATTCTAAACTGATTTATGAGTCCAAATCAAGATTCTTACATCGTGATTCATTCTGGTTTTATTTGTATCAATATGAAATTGCCAAATCTCCAAACTTGGTAAACTGGAATCACTTCGGTTAAAAGTGGGATAACTTCTTCATCATAACTCCTATGATATTGATTCAAATTCAGGGTGATTCTACAGTGATTAATGAGTCCAAATCAAGCTTCTTACATCATGATTCATTCTGGTTTTATTTGTATCAAGAATAAATTGCCAAATCTCCAAACAGGGTAAACTTGAATCACTTCGGTTAAAAGTGGGATAATTTCTTCATCATAAGTCCAATGATATTGATTCAACTTCAGGATTATTCTGCACTGATTTATGAGTCCAAAAAAGTTTCTTACATCTTGATTAATTCTGGTTTGATTAGAATCAAGAAGAAATTGCCAAATCTCCAAACAAGTTAAATTGGAGTCACTTCGGTTAAAAGTGGGATAACTTCTTCATCATAACTCCTATGATCTTGATTCAACTTCAGGGTGATTATAAACTTATTTATGAGTCCAAATCAAGCTTCTTACATCGTGATTCGGTCTGGTTTTATTAGTATCAAGAAGAAATTGCCAACTCTCCAAACGGGGTAAACTGGAATCACTTCGGTTAAAATTGGGATAACTTCTTCATCATAACTCCCATGATCTTGATTCATGGGATTTGTTTACGAAGAGTTCTCGCAATTTCCTTGCAAAATTGCAAGGATCTTACGACGATTTACTTTCAAATCCCTAACAAAAATTTTAATTTAATAAGTTTTAGGGATTTGTTTACGGTTTTAGCAAGTGTTTCAAAGAGTTTAACGCATTATCTATATTCTGATATTGAAAAAAATTGTTAACGGAAAAACTTTATCGAATTTTTTTTGAATCGAATATCCTCAACGTTATTGAGTATTTTGAATGCTAATGTTATGGTTTTGTAATATCAGTTCAAATCTCCAAAATTGGGATTTTATATACTTTCTCGATTAATTTTTTTAAAAAAATATTTATCGTACTACATTTGAAATGTTTAACATCTCTATGAAAAGTGTTATCTAACACTAAAACATTGACGAAACCCTAAAAAGTTTTAACACCTAAAAACAAAATTTAAGAATGATTTGCGTGGGAATAGCGAGGAAATTGCAAGGATTTCCATGCAAAACCGTTGCAAATTTGCGAGTAATTTGCAAGACAATCTTGCAATTTCCTCGCAAGGTCATATTTTAACATAAAAAAAATGCAAGAAAATACAGCATACATGTGAGATTTTATTTAATCAGACTCATTTTCAGATACATTTTCACTGTCACTAGTTTTAGCCTCATCATTTGCGGTGTCATCTTCGTCACTTTCAGCATCAAACTCGTCTTCTTCAGAAACGGACCCTTCAGTGGGATCATCAACAATGACTTCTACTTCTTGGTTATTTGGATCGATGTGTATGATATTCTCTTTTGATTTCAGTTGGGACGAACATTTGAACAACTCTTTCGGCCTGCATTGCGACATCGTCAATTTCTCCGACAAATATATGCCCACGCGGATTCACTTTAACCATTGATAACCACCTTTCACGCCTTTCTTTAATCCTTGGATATGGAAGAAAACACACTTGATATGCTTGTGATGCAAGGCAATAGGGTTCAAATTTTGCATAGCCTCTATTTGCATTGACATCAATCATCGCAAAATTATTTGTTCGGACCCCTCGGACACTCGTTGGATCATACCAATCACACTTAAATAATACGCATTCTAAGTTGATGGTTCCCGGATAAGTGACTTCTATGATCTG
>CAJHQQ010006333.1:0-10231 GCA_905132885.1 Moricandia moricandioides | reverse complement strand
ACTCCTTTGCCCATTCCACACCATCCCTGGAATGACATCTCTATGGATTTTATGTGGAGCTTGAAGAGATGCTACACAAGGCTATTCTTGTTGAGCAACAACTCAAGAGGAGGGGACACTCACGCAATCAGTATGGCTCTAACCGGTTACACAACACCAAGGAAGAGAAGTCACCTTATCCTAAGGAGTCTAAACCATTCCAGAAGGACAACAAGTCCTATCCAAGAGAAGAGACCAAGCCAATCAGTGCTCTTGACAAGGGCAAAGGCAAGGTTGAAGCTTCTAGTTCCAGAGCTCGTGATGTCAAGTGCTTCAAGTATTAGAGTGAAGCAAGACAAGGAGATGTGAAGGCCAAAAAAAGGAAGTAAAGGCCAAGCATCTCCACACCAAACTGAAGAAAAAGAGAAGAGAAGAATTCAGATACTTGAAGTTGGAGTTTTTCTGTACAGTCTTGACCTCCAAGCAACCAAGCTTGAGCTAGATTGTCTTGGAAGGCAAGGCAAGTTCAATTTCGTCCAGCTAACTTCAGAGGCAGATTTAAATTCAAATAATACATGTGACTAATGGAGACAGAGGCTAGAGAAGTGGGGATTTAAATAAGATAAAAGTCACATGTTCTCTTAAGAGAAAGAGAGCTGTTGGGAGCTGTCACTATCTCTTCCTTGCTGCAGAAACTCTCTTGGCTTCTTCCTCATGCTTAGTTTATTCATTTCCTAGTTATGAATTGTTTATTCAGCCTTTGTCTTGTTGCTGCTGCTGTAAACCCTAAGGCACTCCTCTATAAATAAAGAGGCAGCACCATTGTAATGTTAACACACAAGAAATAAGAGACAAGTATTCATAAATTTCGTGTATAACTCATCTCTTTACTAAGTGTTCTTTAAATTAGTCACAATGTAGGGAGTTAAGGTATACATGTTTTGGGTCTGCCTAAGGGCAGATCATGCTTGCCCATTCTACTCTAAAATCAGTTTAAACTCTTCTTTATCTTCTCTTAAACTCTAGCTTACTGATTCTATTTCCTATTCTTCTTAAGTGAACAAACTGAAAGTATTGTGTCACTTCTCAAGGAATAGATTCAAACTAGAGTATTTAATCTGTTCTTAGTTTATTTCTAATTATTGTATCAATCTCACAGCCACTTAATCTCTCTAGATTCAGATGGTTGTGTAGATTATTTTGCTGAGAGGATTCAATCACAAGTTGATTGTCTCTTCCATTCTTAAAGAGTGAGTTCATGTTCTTAGCTATTCATAGCTTTTCCAACATCAAGTGCCAAGGAAGCGGTCATTATGCCAATGAATGTACCAACAAGAGAGTCATGTTCTTACTGGAAGATGGAGGGTATACCTCAGCAGATGACAACACCGAGTCTGACCAAGAAGACACTGAAGAAGAACAAGAAGAAGGACCAATCCAGGGGAAGCTTTTAGTAGCAAGAAGGCTTCTAAGCTTGCAAAACAAGGCTGAGGAGCTAGAGCAACGTGAGAACCTCTTCTACACCCGGTGCTTGGTCCAAGGAAAAGTGTGCAGCCTCATTGTTGATGGAGGAAGTTGTGTCAATGCTGCGAGTGAAACAATGGTTCAAAAGTTGGGATTGAAGGTTCAGAAACATCCCAAGCCTTACAAGTTACAATGGCTGAATGAAGAAGGCACCATGAAGGTTTCAAGTCAAGTTCTTATTCCCTTAGCCATTGGGAGATATGAAGATGAAGTCTTGTGTGATGTGTTACCTATGCAAGCTGGTCACATACTTCTTGGAAGACCTTGGCAATCTGATAGGCGTGTGATCCATGATGGGTTCACCAACAAGCATTCCTTTTTGTTCAAGGGCAAGAAGACTACTCTGGTTCCCTTGACACCCAAGGAAGTACAACAAGATCAGATTCAACTCCAAAAGAAGAAGGAGATTGATCTAAAACCGGCTGGAACTAAGCAGCCAAACTTCTATGCTAACATGGGTGATATCAAAAGGACTCTCAACTCTAAACAATCTGCTATCTTACTTGTGTTTAAAGAGACTCTATTGAACTTAACAGATTCTACACCGGTGTATCCGAGTGAAATGGTTTCTCTTTTGCAGGAGTTTCAAGATGTATTTCCAGAAGACAATCCCATTGGTTTGCCACCTTTGAGAGGGATTGAGCACCAGATAGACTTTGTGCCAGGATCTACACTTCCAAACCGTCCAGCATACAGAAGCAATCCGGTTGAGACCAAGGAGTTGCGAAGACAAGTAGAGGAACTAATGGAGAAGGGCTATATCCGAGAGAGTTTGAGCCCATGTGCTGTACCAGTGCTCCTAGTGCCTAAGAAGGATTGTACATGGCGTATGTGTGTTGATTGTAGATCAATCAACAACATCACAGTGAAGTATCGCCACCCTATCCCTAGACTTGATGATATGCTTGATGAATTACATGGTTCTTGCATCTTTTCTTACACTACTTGTGGCCCAAGGAGTTTGTCATTCACACTGATCATGAGTCCCCAAAGTATCTAAAAGGGCAGAGTAAGCTTAGCAAGAGACACACAAGGTGGGTTGAATTCATTGAGACCTTCCCATACGTGATCAAGTATAAACAAGGTAAGGAGAATGTAGTTGCTGATGCACTATCTCGGAGGTATGTTCTCTTGACCACTCTAGATGCTGAGTTGCTTGGGTTTGAGCAGATAAAGGATATGTATGATACTGACTATGATTTCAAGGAAGCCTATGCTTCATGTGCTAAGTTTGCTGCAGGGCATTACTTTAGAAATGAAGGCTACTTATTCTATGACAATAGATTGTGTGTGCCTAATTGTTCTTTGAGAGATCTTTTTGTCAGGGAATCCCATGGGGGCAGTCTAATGGGACACTTTGGGATTGCCACGACCTTGAAAGTTTTACAGGATCACTTCTATTGGCCGCACATGAAGAGAGATGTGGAGAGAATCTGTGGAAGGTGTGCTACTTGCAAGCATGCCAAGTCCCAAGTTCAATCCCAGGGTTTGTATACTCCTTTACCCATTCCACACCATCCCTGGAATGACATCTCTATGGACTTTATTGTTGGTTTGCCTAGAACTAGAACTGGAAAGGATTCTATCTTTGTTGTTGTTGATAGGTTCTCTAAGATGGCACATTTCATAGCTTGTCACAAGACTGATGATGCATTACATGTAGCTAACTTGTTCTTTAAAGAGGTTGTACGTTTGCATGGCATGCCTAGAACTATAGTTTCTGATAGGGACACTAAGTTTCTTAGTTACTTCTGGAAGACACTTTGGTCTAAGCTAGGCACTAAGCTATTGTTTTCCACTATATGTCATCCACAAACTGATGGGCAAGATCAATGACAATGCCTACAAACTTGATCTCCAAGGTAAGTATGATGTATCAAATAGCTTCAATGTCACTGACTTGGCTCCTTTTGCTGTAGATGAACCTGATTTGAGGACAAATCCTTTTCAAGAGGGAGGGGATGATGTGATCATGGACCGGATGACTAAGGAGAACAAGGAGAGTCTAGATGAGCCACATGAAGCCACATTGCACCAACAACTTGGTGATGATGCTCTAGCCATTCCTGAAGGTCCCATGACTCGTTCCAGAGTCAAGAAGCTTAAGGAGAATGTTGTTGGATTACTCACTTCACATCCACAGCAAGAAAGTCTTGGACAAAGTCTGATCCGAGATGTCTTGATCACCATTCAAGCCATCTCTACATCAAGCTGAGTTAGTGTCTAGGCAAGACATGGGGTGTGTGCTCTTTTCCTTGCTTTTGGTTTTGTCCCACGAGGTTTTCCGGAGGAAGGTTTTTAACGAGGCCACAACTTGTCTTCACATCACCTAAGTCCTATCTCGGTCCAAGACTATAGAAGTTTACATTTTATTTCATTTCATTTAAAAGCTTATGTTAAACTCTAGTTTCCTTTTTTGGTCTTTGTCGAAACCCTAGAGGATATGTCTCTGGTTTCTTATTTAAAGGGTTCTCTACACCCTCTTGTAGTCATCCAGCTTTTTAATATCAAGTATCTTTTCTCCTTGACGGCTCTCTCTCTAGAAAGTGTGTCGAGTCTGGTGTGTAATATCCAGAGACTAAGGGTGTCTAATTTGGTGTGTCATATCCGAGTTATTCATCTAGGAGTATCAAGAGATCATCCATCCCTCTTGTGTCACCATTCAATCCACAAACCTTGAAGAACTTGAGTCCCTGATTCGTTCTTGCAAGGATCTATCCATTCCCATCAACCAAAGAGCATCCTAGGGACGCATCAGGCAAGAAGACTACTCTGGTTCCCTTGACACCCAAGGAAGTACAACAAGATCAGATTCAACTCCAAAAGAAGAAGGAGATTGATCTAAAACCGGCTGGAACTAAGCAGCCAAACTTCTATGCTAACATGGGTGATATCAAAAGGACTCTCAACTCTAAACAATCTGCTATCTTACTTGTGTTTAAAGAGACTCTATTGAACTTAACAGATTCTACACCGGTGTATCCGAGTGAAATGGTTTCTCTTTTGCAGGAGTTTCAAGATGTATTTCCAGAAGACAATTCCATTGGTTTACCACCTTTGAGAGGGATTGAGCACCAGATATACTTTGTTCCAGGATCTACACTTCCAAACCGTCCAGCATACAGAAGCAATCCGGTTGAGACCAAGGAGTTGCGAAGACAA
Organism: Moricandia moricandioides; assembly: GCA_905132885.1. NCBI lineage: Eukaryota > Viridiplantae > Streptophyta > Magnoliopsida > Brassicales > Brassicaceae > Moricandia > Moricandia moricandioides. Next base: position 5,566 of record CAJHQQ010006333.1, on the reverse strand, counting down.
GTAGAGGAACTAATGGAGAAGGGCTATATCCGAGAGAGTTTGAGCCCATGTGCTGTACCAGTGCTCCTAGTGCCTAAGAAGGATGGTACATGGCGTATGTGTGTTGATTGTAGATCAATCAACAACATCACAGTGAAGTATCGCCACCCTATCCCTAGACTTGATGATATGCTTGATGAATTACATGGTTCTTGCATCTTTTCTAAGATTGATTTAAAAAGTGGTTATCATCAGATTAGGATGAAAGAAGGAGATGAATGGAAGACTGCCTTTAAAACTAAACATGGATTGTATGAGTGGTTAGTTATGCCATTTGGATTAACCAATGCACCTAGTACATTCATGAGGTTAATGAATCTTGTTCTTAGATCATTCATAGGCATTTCGGTTGTAGTATACTTTGATGACATCTTAGTATATAGCAAGAACTTAGGAGAACATCTAGATCATCTTTAGGCTGTCTTGAATGTTTTGAGGAGTGAAAAGCTTTATGCCAACTTGAAGAAGTGCACCTTTTGCACATATAACTTGGTTTTCCTAGGCTTTGTTGTGAGTGCAGATGGAGTTAAGGATGATGAGGAGAAGATCAAAGCCATCAAAGAATGGCCGAGTCCAACGTCAGTAGGAGAAGTGAGGAGTTTCCATGGGCTTGCTGGGATCTATAGGAGATTTGTGAAGGACTTTAGCACCATTGCAGCTCCCTTGACTGAAGTGATAAAGAAGGATGTTGGATTCAAGTGGGGAGAAGCACAAGAGAAGGCTTTCCAGAGCCTAAAAGAGAAGCTTACTCTATCACCTCTTCTTATGCTTCCTGACTTTACTAAAACTTTTGAAATAGAATGTGATGCCTCAGGAATTGGAATTGGTGCTGTGTTGATGCAGGATAGGAAACCTATTGCATACTTCAGTGAGAAGCTTGGAGGAGCCACTCTCAACTATGCAACCTATGACAAGGAACTCTATGCCTTGGTGAGGGCATTACAAACGTGGCAACACTACTTGTGGCCCAAGGAGTTTGTCATACACACTGATCATGAGTCCCTAAAGTATCTAAAAGGGCAGAGTAAGCTTAGCAAGAGACACGCAAGGTGGGTTGAGTTCATTGAGACCTTCCCATACGTGATCAAGTATAAACAAGGTAAGGAGAATGTAGTTGCTGATGCACTATCTCGGAGGTATGTTCTCTTGACCACCCTAGATGCTAAGTTGCTTGGGTTTGAGCAGATAAAAGAAATGTATGACACTGACCATGATTTCAAGGAAGCATATGCTTCATGTGCTAAGTTTGCTGCAGGGCATTACTTTAGAAAGGAAGACTACTTGTTCTATGACAATAGATTGTGTGTGCCTAATTGTTCTTTGAGAGATCTTTTTGTCAGGGAATCCCATGAGGGCAGTCTAATGGGACACTTTGGGATTGCCAAGACCTTAAAAGTTTTGCAGGATCACTTCTATTGGCCGCACATGAAGAGAGATGTAGAGAGAATCTGTGGGAGATGTGCTACTTGCAAGCATGCCAAGTCCCAAGTTCAATCACAGGGTTTGTATACTCCTTTACCCATTCCACACCATCCCTGGAATGACATTTCCATGGACTTTATTGTTGGTTTGCCTAGAACTAGAACTGGAAAGGATTCTATCTTTGTTGTGGTAGATAGATTCTCTAAGATGGCACACTTCATAGCTTGTCACAAGACTGATGATGCATTACATGTAGCTAACTTGTTCTTTAAAGAGGTTGTACGTTTGCATGGCATGCCTAGAACTATAGTTTCTGATAGGGACACCAAGTTTCTTAGTTACTTCTGGAAGACACTTTGGTCTAAGCTAGGCACTAAGCTATTGTTTTCTACTACATTGTTAACTTGAAGAGATGAAAATGAACAAAAGAGAGAGATGGGATGGAGGCAAAATATTAACATCAAGAGAAGAGAAGAACATCTGTGTACATAGGCAAGTGACATAGTTGACTACATGCCTCAACTACATGTGAGCTGATATAGTCAACTACATGCCTCAACTACATACGAGCTGATGTAGTCGACTACATGCATCGACTACATGCATCAACTACATAGGCAAGTGGGGAACTCGTCCAGCTGAGTTTTCTGAGGCAGATTTGAAGTTTAAAATAGAGATCAGACCGTTGGAAACAGCTTAGGCAAGTTGGGAATTAATTAGAATAAAAGTCACATGTGCATAAGAGGATGAGCCGGCTGTCACTTTCTCTCAACCAAACCGTGCCCATCTCTCTCTCCTGTCACTCTCACTCCCTCTGGTCGAGATTCACCTTGGCTGCATCCTCCTGGCAGCATCAGAAACCCTACAATAATATTAGTAAATCTGTACTTTAACAATAGTTTAATATGTTGCAAGTTGTAATCTGGCTATAAAGCCACTCCATGTGTGATGCGTCCCTAGGATGCTCTTTGGTTGATGGGAATGGATAGATCCTTGCAAGAACGAATCAGAGACTCAAGTTCTTCAAGGTGTGTGGATTGAATGGTGACACAAGAGGGATGGATGATCTCTTGATACTCCTAGATGAATGATGCGTCCCTAGGATGCTCTTTGGTTGATGGGAATGGATAGATCCTTGCAAGAACGAATCAGAGACTCAAGTTCTTCAAGGCGTGTGGATTGAATGGTGACACAAGAGGGATGAATGATCTCTTGATACTCCTAGATGAATGATTTGGATATGACACACCAAACTAAACACCCTTAGGTCTCTGGATACTACACACCAGAACTCGGCAAGCTTTCTAGAGAGAGAGAGAGAGCCGTCAAGATGAATGTTACTTGTTTATTAAAAGACTGAATGATTACAAGAGGGTGTTGAGGCCTCTTTAATAAGAAACCAGAGACAAATGCTTTAGGGTTTCGACAATGATCAAGAAAAGGAAAGAAATAAAACTATAGTCTAAGTTTAACATAAGTTTAAAATGAAATAAAAATGTAACTTCTTTGAGTCTTGGACCGAGAATAGCACTTAGGTGATGTGAAGACAAGTTGTGGCCTCGTTAAAAACCTTCCTCCTGGAAAACCTCGTGGGACAAAACCAAAAGCAAGGAAAAGAGCACACACCCCATGTCTTGCCTAGACACTAACTCAGTTTGATGTAGAGATGGCTTGAATGGTGATCAAGACATCTCGGATCAGACCTTGTCCAAGACTTTCTTGTTGTGGATGTGAAGTGAGTAATCCAACAACACTCTCCTTAAGCTTCTTGACTCTGGAACGAGTCATGGGACCTTCAGGAATGGCTAGAGCATCATCACCAAGTTGTTGGTGCAATGTGGCTTCATGTGGCTCATCTAGACTCTCCTTGTCCTCCTTAGTGATCCGGTCCATGATCACATAATTGAATAACTTGGATATGACACACCAAACTAAACACCCTTATGTCTCTGGATACTACACACCAGAACTCGACACACTTTCTAGAGAGAGAGCCGCCAGGGAGAAAGATACTTGTTTATTAAAAAGCTGGATGAGTACAAGAGGGTGTAGAAACCTCTTTAAATAAGAAACCAGAGACATACCCTCTAGGGTTTCGACAATGACCAAAAAAGGAAACTAGATTTTAACATAAGCTTTTAAATGAAATGAAATAAAAATGTAAACTTCTATAGTCTTGGACCGAGATAGGACTTAGGTGATGTGAAGACAAGTTGTGGCCTCGTTAAAAACCTTCCTCCGGAAAACCTCGTGGGACAAAACCAAAAGCAAGGAAAAGAGCACACACCCCATGTCTTGCCTAGACACTAACTCAGCTTGATGTAGAGATGGATTGAATGGTGATCAAGACATCTCGGATCAGACCTTGTCCAAGACTTTGTCGTTGTGGATGTGAAGTGAGTAATCCAACAACATTCTCTTTAAGCTTCATGACTCTGGAACGAGTCATGGGACCTTCAGGAATGGCTAGAGCATCATCACCAAGTTGTTGATGCAATGTGGCTTCATGTGGTTCATCTAGACTCTCCTTGTTCTCCTTAGTGATCCGGTCCATGATCACATCATCCCCTCCCTCTTGAAAAGGATTTGTCCTCAAATCAGGTTCATCTACAGCAAAAGGAGCCAAGTCAGTGACATTGAAGCTATTTGATACATCATACTTACCTTGGAGATCAAGTTTGTAGGCATTGTCAATGATCTTGTGGATGATCTCAAAGGGTCCATCAACCCTTGGCATAAGCTTGGACTTCCTCTCGTTGGGGAACCTATCCTTCCTCAGGTGCAACCACACTTGGTCACCAACTTCAAAGGTCCTCACACGTCTCCCCTTGTTAGCTTGATTCTCATAAAGCTTGGTTTTTTGCTCAATGTTTTGTCTAGCCTTCTCATGAATCTGTTGGACCATCTCTGCTTTCTTCTTGCCATCTAGACTTGTCCTTTCACACTCAGGTAAAGGCATTAGATCCAAAGGAGAGGTGGGACTGAACCCATAAACAATCTCAAAAGGTGAATACTTAGAAGCAGAATGCATAGCATGATTGTATGCAAATTCACAATGTGGTAAGTATTCTTCCCATGTCCTTAAGTTCTTTCTAATGAATGCACACAGGAGTGTTCCTAAGGTTCAATTAACTACTTCAGTTTGCCCATCAGTTTGTGGATGACATGTAGTAGAAAACAATAGCTTAGTGCCTAGCTTAGACCAAAGTGTCTTCCAGAAGTAACTAAGAAACTTAGTGTCCCTATCAGAAACTATAGTTCTAGGCATGCCATGCAAACGTACAACCTCTTTAAAGAACAAATTAGCTACATGTAATGCATCATCAGTCTTGTGACAAGCTATGAAATGTGCCATGTTAGAGAACCTATCAACAACAACAAAGATAGAATCCTTTCCAGTTCTAGTTCTAGGCAAACCAACAATAAAGTCCATAGAGATGTCATTCCAGGGATGGTGTGGAATGGGTAAAGGAGTATACAAACCTTGGGATTGGACTTGGGACTTGGCATGCTTGCAAGTAGCACACCTCCCACAGATTCTTTCCACATCTCTCTTCAAGTGCGGCCAATAGAAGTGATCCTGTAAAACTTTTAAGGTCTTGGCAATCCCAAAGTGTCCCATTAGACTGCCCCCATGGGATTCCCTGACAAAAAGATCTCTCAAAGAGCAATTAGGCACACACAATCTATTGTCATAAAACAAGTAGCCTTCATTTCTAAAGTAATGCCCTGCAGCAAATTTAGCACATGAAGCATATGCTTCCTTGAAATCATGGTCAGTATCATACATATCCTTTATCTGCTCAAACCCAAGCAACTTAGCATCTAGGGTGGTCAAGAGAACATACCTCCGAGATAGTGCATCAGCAACTACATTCTCCTTACCTTGTTTATATTTGATCACGTATGGAAAGGTCTCAATGAACTCAACCCACCTTGCGTGTCTCTTGCTAAGCTTACTCTGCCCCTTTAGATACTTTAAGGACTCATGATCAGTGTGTATGACAAACTCCTTGGGCCACAAGTTGATGCGTCCCTAGGATGCTCTTTGGTTGATGGGAATGGATAGATCCTTGCAAGAACGAATCATAGACTCAAGTTCTTC
>CAJHQQ010006332.1:0-10243 GCA_905132885.1 Moricandia moricandioides | reverse complement strand
ACTTACATAGAATCAGTTAAGTTCAATAGATTCTCTTTAAACACAAGTAAGATAGCTGATTGTTTAGAGTTGAGAGTCCTTTTGATATCACCCATGTTTGCATAGAAGTTTGGCTGCTTAGTTCCAGTCGGTTTTAGATCAATCTCCTTCTTCTTTTGGAGTTGAACCTGATCTTGTTGCACTTCCTTGGGTGTCAAGGGAACCAGAGTAGTCTTCTTGCCCTTGAACAGAAAGGAATGCTTGTTGGTGAACCCATCATGGATCACACGTCTATCAGACTGCCAAGGTCTTCCAAGAAGTATGTGACCAGCTTGCATAGGTAACACATCACACAAGACTTCATCTTCATATCTCCCAATGGATAAGGGAATAAGAACTTGACTTGAGACCTTCATGGTGCCTTCTTCATTCAGCCATTGTAACCGGTAAGGCTTGGGATGCTTTTGAACCTTCAATCCCAACTTCTGGACCATTGTCTCACTCGCAGCATTGACACAACTTCCACCATCAACAATGAGGCTGCACACTTTCCTTGGACCAAGCACCGGGTGTAGAAGAGGTTCTCACGTTGCTCTAGCTCCTCAGCCTTGTTTTGCAAGCTTAGAAGCCTTCTTGCTACTAAAAGCTTCCCCTGGACTGGTCCTTCTTCAAGTTCTTCTTCAGTGTCTTCTTGGTCAGACTCGGTGTTGTCATCTCCTGAGGTATACTCTCCATCTTCCAGTAAGAACATGACTCTCTTGTTGGTACACTCATTGGCATAGTGTCCTCTTCCTTGGCACTTGAAGCATTTGACATCACGAGCTCTGGAACTAGATGCTTCAACCTTGCCTTTGCCCTTGTCAAGAGCACTGATTGGTTTGGCCTCTTCTCTTGGATAGGATTTGTTGTCCTTCTGGAATGGTTTAGACTCCTTAGAATAAGGTGACTTCTCTTCCTTGTTGTGTGTAACCGGTTAGACCCATACTGATTGCGTGAGTGTCCCCTCCTCTTGAGTTGTTGCTCAACAAGAATAGCCTTGTGTAGCATCTCTTCAAGCTCCACATAATGTTGCATCTCAACATTGTCTTGTATCTCTCGGTTTAGACCACAAAGGAACCTTGACATGGTTGCTTCTCTATCTTCTGATATGTTGGCTCTAAGCATGAGTAACTCCATCTCCTGGTAATACTCCTCCACTGATCTTGAACCTTGGGTAAGCTTCCTCAGCCGGTGGTGCAAGTCTCTAAGGTAATGGCTTGGAACAAACCTCTTGCGCATGATTGACTTCATCTCTGTCCAAGTTTCAACCGGTTCCTCTCCATTCCTCCTACGAGTTGTGAGGTATTGATCCCACCAACTCAAAGCATAGTCATAGAATTCAGTGGCAGCAATCTGAATCTTCTTGTGGTTTGTGTACTTGCTTGCACTGGAAGACTAGCTCAATCTTCTTCTCCCACTCAAGATATGCATCCGGATCAGCCTTGCCATGGAATGGGGGTATCTTGATCTTCAAACCGGCAAGATCATCTCCCTGGTTCACTCTTCTTTCTTGGACACGCCTAGGTCTCCTTGAGGATGAGCTGAGGTGATCATACTCTTCATCAGTCTCCTCATAACCATCATGTTCTTGGCGAGTTGTTTGGCGAGTTGCTTGCGGTCTCTCCTCTCTCCTAGTCTCTTGGTTTGGCAAGTGACTAGTAGCTCTCCTGATGTCTTCTCTAAGCTCTCTCCTGATGTCATTGAGGTTGGTCCTCATCATCTCGGTCATGGTTGCCACCATACTTTGGTTAAGTTGATTGGTCATAGCTTCCATGAGGAGTTTGTTTCTCCTGACGAGTTCAGCCTCTTCCTCAGACTCGGACACCATGGTTCCTGCTCAAAGACAAACAAGACAACCAGTAAAAGGGTTCTAGGGAAGAAGACAAGCAAAAAAGGAAAAAGAAAACAAGCAAAAAGGAAAAGGAACAAGCTTGTATTGCAAGACAACAAGTAAAAAGGAAATCGGCTAGAAAAAGGAAAAAGATTCAAGCAAAAAGGAAACACTTCTAAGCTTTTTCCTAATCACTCCTAAGGTTTTCTAGCACCCTAATAGCCTCAATATGCTCGTGTTCAAGGTGATAGACAAGCTAAACTAATGCACAAAGTGATCGACAAGATGATGCATGCGGCTAGGGTTACTCTCTCTCTAGGGTTTCCGAAAAACCCAAAAAAGGAAAGTCCTATAATCCTTGTCTAAACTCTTATGCAACTCGAGCAGCCTTAAACAAAACAGTTCTAATGCTTAGTCAAGATGATAAAGATGAGACACGGATGAAATAATCAAAAGAAACAAGAAAACAAAAGAGGATAGCGAGTACTTCCCAACCAAAGTTGCTCTGATACCACTTGATGCGTCCCTAGGATGCTCTTTGGTTGATGGGAATGGATAGATCCTTGCAAGAACGAATCAGAGACTCAAGTTCTTCAAGGCGTGTGGATTGAATGGTGACACAAGAGGGATGAATGATCTCTTGATACTCCTAGATGAATGATTTGGATATGACACACCAAACTAAACACCCTTAAGTCTCTGGATATGACACACCAGAACTCGGCACACTTTCTAGAGAGAGAGAGAGCCGTCAAAGATGAATGATACTTGTTATTGAAAAGTTGGATGATTACAAGAGGGTGTAGAGAACCCTTTAAATAAGAAACCAGAGAACATACTCTCTAGGGTTTCGACAATAAACCAAAAAAGGAAAGAAAGAAAACTATAGTCTAAGTTTAACATAAGTTTAGAATGAAATAAAAATGCAACTTCTTTGAGTCTTGGACCGAGAATAGTACTTAGGTGATGTGAAGACAAGTTGTGGCCTCGTTAAAAACCTTCCTCCTGGAAAACCTCGTGGGACAAAACCAAAAGCAAGGAAAAGAGCACACACCCCATGTCTTGCCTAGACACTAACTCAGCTTGATGTAGAGATGGCTTGAATGGTGATCAAGACATCTCGGATCAGACCTTGTCCAAGACTTTCTTGTTGTGGATGTGAAGTGAGTAATCCAACAACATTCTCCTTAAACTTCTTGACTCTGGAACGAGTCATGGGACCTTCAGGAATGGCTAGAGCATCATCACCAAGTTGTTGGTGCAATGTGGCTTCATGTGGCTCATCTAGACTCTCCTTGTCCTCCTTAGTGATCCGGTCCATGATCACATCAAGAAGGCACCATGTGAAAGTTTTCAGAGTTCAAGTGCTTGAGTGAAGTAGAATAGAAATGAAGATGATGCGGATGAGACTTGATGAGAATGGTGAAGGAGACTGATGAAAAAGGAGTAGATTCGTGAGAGATTTAAGAGAATGGAGAGACTATATGAGAGATTAAGAGACTAAGGAACCAGAGACTTGAATATAGAGAGTGTAAGAGACTAAGAGACTATGAAGAGGAGAAACTCTCAACTTATTATTCATACTCGACATACAAGGTGTTTAAATAGATAAATGAGCTATACAAGGGTTTCCTAATAATCAACCAAGCATGTGGAGTCAAAGGGAAGGAGGCTCCTCGGTTTGAATTGAATGGACCAGAGGCTATACACGTTTTGGACAGCCTGGCTTGCCAAAGGAGTAACTTGGCTAAGAATCAGCCACCAAGGCCTATGAACCTTTCCAGTGATCAGTCCACGTTCAGTCCCCTTCCTTTCCAGTCTGGATAAGCCTAAACCTTATCCATAAACGGTCAGCACAAGCAGCATCTCGCCGGATCCTCCAAAGATGCCATTTGATTTTTTCTTCTTCCCTTGAGGCCAACAATGGTTCTTCATGACTAGGGAAGCAAGGTTCTGCCATGGGAGTGTACGGATTAGGGTTTGGTCCGTACACTTTTCACCCTATTTTTGCACAAACCCAAAATGTCCCCAAATGGTCGAGTGTGAACATTTTGAGTCGACCACGTCCGTACGGTCCGTACAGTCCGTACGGCCGCCCGGATTTTGCACATCGACCATTTGCCTCCAAACTTCTCCCAAGTCTTCTTCCTTCATTATAAACCTCTCTTGAACCTTGTTCTAGCTCTGCATAAGCTTCTGGACCCTCCTTAGATCTTGATCAGTCTCTAAATGGGTTTTGCCCAAGCTTTGCACGTAAACCTTTAGTGAGTTGTTTTCTCACTTCAGGTTAACACTCCCCCTCAAGCTTGACTCTAGAGATCCTAAGTCAAGCTTGGAACCCTGAAGTCTCTCCTCATTAAAAACCTTACCAAAGAAAACCCTCCTTAGGGATAAAACCTTGATAAGGAAAAGAGTAAGATCCTTCAAGGCCTAGGGATTGGCCATTGAGCCTTTGTGCCTCACAACCAGTGTGGTTTGGACACAAAGAACTCTGGATCGTGGCCCAAACAGATACAGCAACACTTCACAGCTTGCACACACATAGAACTCAGCTTGACCTCTTCATAGACCCGGTTTGGGTCTCCCCCTCTCAACTGACTTCACAGCCACCTTAGAGAAGCTAGGAAACGACCATGATCACCTTCAGTGAGGCTCAAGCAGTGGTACCTGATACATTATCCCAAAGGTGCATCAGTACTTATCAACATTTAGTTTAACCAGAAATAAACTCAAGGCAAAGCACAATAGTTTTAACAAAACCAGTGACACAAGCAACTTAGACATTCTTCTAAATGATGCAAGATATCAATGATGGTTTTAACTAGGGCAAATGCACAAGTACTCATTCCATTTAACCTCAGCAATCAACATCAATTTAATCAAGCATTTTTAAGTATCATTTCAATAATTGAATAAAAGAAATGATGAATGACTTGAATAAACTTGAGTTCAAGTTACTTCCCTTTTACTAGGATGAGGAGTGACTTGTTTGTCACTTGAATCCCTCACACTCAGCCAGTTGCAACCTCTTCATGGCAACACCAACTTGATGGGAGGTTGTGTGAATCTTTCAGCTTCAGTTTCAATCACCTCACAATAGAGGCCGCATTGAACTGAGCTTTCATACACACACAACCAAGACTGCTCTGACCAGTCTCTTTGCATAGACACGCCACTGCCTAGACCCAGTTGATTGATCCTTTGTTGAAGTCCTTGCAAAGGCTTGACAGACCATGGACAATGCATATCAAGACTCCCCCTCAAGCTTAACTCCGAGACTAGGGAAGGAGCTAAGCTTGATGAGTGTATGCAGTTCCATGTCATTAAACCATCAGTCTTAACTAGACTTGATGTACTAACCCTTGTGAGTTTTGGCTCTCTTCCTTATACCAGGAACTTATGGTGTTTGAATCACCTTAAGAGCCCTCACAAGGTAGTCTCTCATTGTATGATATCCCACTCTACACTTCTTGTAGGCTTTGGGACTGACATGTCCAAGTGGTATCATACAATGGCATCAATCTCTCATTGCATACTCAATCACACTACACTTCATGTAGTTTTGTGGACTGACACGTCCAGTGATGATATGCAATGGCATTAGACCTTTATCTTGTCATCTTAGTTTGGTTTGTCACTGTATCACTTCCTGTGTACCTAACATCACCACAACTCAATGCAAGATTAGACCATCCCATTGGGACCAAACCAAGATCACATATCTGGTTTGATCACCAATGCCTCAACAAAGCATTAATCTTGAAACAAGCACATCACAGGAACAAGATTAAGCAGTTTAAACTTCTCTAGATGCAATGCAAGCTTGAGACAATGCACTTGCAACTAGGCTAGATTTTTAAATGCACCATATATGAATGCAACATATCCTAGACATCAACTATATGAATGCACATGATTCAATCCGAATGAACTAACCATTATATGATCAAGTTTAAAACAGCCTAAAACAGACAGCAAGAACACAACTAGACAAGATAATGCGCAATAGTTTCACCAAACCATAGATTCAAGTAGCTTAGACATACTTCTAAATTCTACTTTACCTCTCTGATGGATTAACTAAGCTATTATCAACAAGACATACTACCTTGGATTGAACCTTAACCTAAATGCTTGTGAAAGCAAGACAGCTTTAATACTCATGATGCAAGTAGCAGAGACATTCTACCCAATTCTACAACACATTCATGATGATTAGAACTATGGCAGAGCACAAGACAATGCAATAAACAAGCCAGGAGATCCTGGGACAAACACATCACTCAATGCACAACCAAATAAAGACACAAGCTCTTATTAAGGGTTTAGGAGGCTTGTTTACAGCCCAAGGAATCCGAGCTGATTCCTTGAACCTCCATGGACACGGCTCATCTGAACTTGGCAGGTTTGAGATGTGGATTCAGTACCCAACATCTCTCCTTGGTGTGCCCATCCCTTTTGCAATGCTCGCACTTAAGACCCCTTCTGTCCTCCTTCTTGTAAACTGCCTTGTTGGACTGAGGAAATGCTTCAGCTTGTGATGCAAGGAGAGGACTCTCCTTTGCTTCAAACAATCCGTGTGACCCTTCCTCCTTTTGGACTTGGGAACACACCTCTTCAAGCGTGGGAAGCTTCTCAGACCTTAGAATATGTTTGATAAGGTCATTGAAGGTAGGACTGAGGGTCAAGAGCAGACCAAACACCTTGTCTTGCTCCCTCCTTTCATTCAACACATCTGGATCAATAGACTGAGGTCTCAGAATCTCTAGTTCAGACCAAAGGGCTCTGAACTTTCCCAGATGCGCAGTGAACTCTTCATTCTCTTGGGACAGGTTGTTGATGGCTCTCTTGATTTCAAAGACTCGGCTAAGGTTAGAGATGTTCCCATAGATCTTGTTTAAAGTTTCCCAAAGCTCTTTAGCACTCTCACAGTATGAGTAGGCTTCAAGGATAGATTTTTCTAAGGAGCTTTGAAGTATGGACAAGACCATGAAGTCATCTTGTTGCCACTTCTCTTCCTGGACAGTAAGAGAACCAGTATCACCACTGGATGAACTCTCTTGAGAGGCAACAACTTTGGAGGGTTTTGGAGCATCAGAGATGCAATGACTCCATAACCCTTTTCCACCAAGGGCTGTCTTCACCAGGCGAGACCAGAGAAGGTAGTTGGGACCTTTGAGGATGACTGGAATGACAATGGCTCTGGAAGACTCCATCTTGAGGTCGGTATGAGCTAAACTGTCTTCTTGTTCTTCAAAGGTGTAAACTCTAGATCCGGATGAACTGGATCTCTAAAGTAATGGTCTTTTGAGCTTGTGACTTGCTGCGTATGATTCACCAGGAGTTTGAGTAACCTGGCTCTGATACCATGAAAGTTTTCAGAGTTCAAGTGCTTGAGTGAAGTAGAATAGAAATGAAGATGATGCGGATGAGACTTGATGAGAATGGTGAAGGAGACTGATGAAAAAGGAGTAGATTCGTGAGAGATTTAAGAGAATGGAGAGACTATATGAGAGATTAAGAGACTAAGGAACCAGAGACTTGAATATAGAGAGTATAAGAGACTAAGAGACTATGAAGAGGAGAAACTCTCAACTTATTATTCATACTCGACATACAAGGTGTTTAAATAGATAAATGAGCTATACAAGGGTTTCCTAATAATCAACCAAGCATGTGGAGTCAAAGGGAAGGAGGCTCCTCGGTTTGAATTGAATGGACCAGAGGCTATACACGTTTTGGACAGCCTGGCTTGCCAAAGGAGTAACTTGGCTAAGAATCAGCCACCAAGGCCTATGAACCTTTCCAGTGATCAGTCCACGTTCAGTCCCCTTCCTTTCCAGTCTGGATAAGCCTAAACCTTATCCATAAACGGTCAGCACAAGCAGCATCTCGCCGGATCCTCCAAAGATGCCATTTGATCCTTTCTTCTTCCCTTGAGGCCAACAATGGTTCTTCATGACTTGGGAAGCAAGGTTCTGCCATGGGAGTGTACGGATTAGGGTTTGGTCCGTACACTTTTCACCCTATTTTTGCACAAACCCAAAATGTCCCCAAATGGTCGAGTGTGAACATTTTGAGTCGACCACGTCCGTACGGTCCGTACAGTCCGTACGGCCGCCCGGATTTTGCACATCGACCATTTGCCTCCAAACTTCTCCCAAGTCTTCTTCCTTCATTATAAACCTCTCTTGAACCTTGTTCTAGCTCTGCATAAGCTTCTGGACCCTCCTTAGATCTTGATCAGTCTCTAAATGGGTTTTGCCCAAGCTTTGCACGTAAACCTTTAGTGAGTTGTTTTCTCACTTCAGGTTAACACCATGAAGGTCTCAAGTCAAGTTCTTATTCCCTTATCCATTGGGAGATATGAAGATGAAGTCTTGTGTGATGTGTTGCCTATGCAAGCTGGTCACATACTTCTTGGAAGACCTTGGCAATCAGATAGACGTGTGATCCATGATGGGTTCACCAACAAGCATTCCTTTCTGTTCAAGGGCAAGAAGACTACTCTGGTTCCCTTGACACCCAAAGAAGTGCAACAAGATCAGGTTCAACTCCAAAAGAAGAAGGAGATTGATCTAAAACCGGCTGGAACTAAGTGTGAACATGAAGCAATAAACAAGAGGATGCAATGTTGACATGAAGAAATGAATGGCAAGAGTTAAGAGACGAAGATGAGAGAAGCAGTCTGGATGATCAAGAGAGGAATGATCCGTACAAGTCCGTACACTACCTAGACCTAACTTGACTTGCACGGCACACAAGAGGAGAGTCTAACCGGGAAAAGACTTATTCAAACATCTGCCTAAGCTTGAGAAAGGGAAAGGTGTCCGTTGGAGTCAAGACAGAAGGAGATCACATGTGTAGTTAAGGTTTAAACAGATGAGAGAGACATAAGGACTAGTCGCTTTCTCCTCAGCTGGACGAGCCAACCAGTCACTTTCTCCTCAGCTGGACGAGCCCTCTGCCTGGTCCAGACTGATCTCTGCCTCACTCAGACCATTTTTTTATTCTTTCTTTAGTCAACTTGTTTCCCCTATTTATGTATGCATCCTAAGAAACCATTAAGGCAAGGAATACAATTCCTCATTTCTCTATTCTCGTCTCTCTCTCTCTCTCTACACTCTCTCACGATTTCTCTCTTCCTTCTCTCTAGTTCTTCCTGTTCTTCATCTTCTACACACAACAGACTCTTAACACACTTATTCTAACACTAAGCAGCCAAACTTCTAGGCTAACATGGGTGATATCAAAAGGACTCTCAACTCTAAACAATCTGCTATCTTACTAGTGTTTAAAGAGACTCTATTGAACTTAACAGATTCTACACCGGTGTATCCGAGTGAAATGGTTTCTCTTTTGCAGGAGTTTCAAGATGTATTTCGAGAAGACAATCCCATTGGTTTGCCACCTTTGAGAGGGATTGAGCACCAGATAGACTTTGTTCCAGGATCTACACTTCCAAACCGTCCAGCATATAGAAGCAATCCGGTTGAGACCAAGGAGTTGCAAAGACAAGTAGAGGAACTAATGGAGAAGGGCTATATCCGAGAGAGTTTGAGCCCATGTGCTGTACCAGTGCTCCTAGTTCCTAAGAAGGATGGTACATGGCGTATGTGTGTTGATTGTAGATCAATCAACAACATCACAGTGAAGTATCGCCACCCTATCCCTAGACTTGATGATATGCTTGATGAATTGCATGGTTCTTGCATCTTTTCTAAGATTGATTTAAAAAGTGGTTATCATCAGATTATGATGCGTCCCTAGGATGCTCTCTGGTTGATGGGAATGGATAGATCCTTGCAAGAACGAATCAGGGACTCAAGTTCTTCAAGGCGTGTGGATTGAATGGTGACACAAGAGGGATGAATGATCTCTTGATACTCCTAGATGAATGATTTGGATATGACACACCAAACAAAACACCCTTAGACTCTGGATATGACACACCAGAACTCGGCACACTTCTTTTAGAGAGAGAGAGCCGTATAAGATGAATGATACTTGTATTGAAAAGGTTGGATGATTACAAAAGGGTGTAGAGAACCCCTTAAATAAGAAACCAGAGAACACACTCTCTAGGGTTTCGACAATGCATCAAAAAAGGAAAGAACTAAAACTATAGTTTATAAGTTTAAAATGAAATAAAATGCAACTTCTATTAGTCTTGGACCGAGAATAGCACTTAGGTGATATGTAGACAAGTTGTGGCCTCGTTAAAAAACCTTCCTCCTGGAAAACCTCGTGGGACAAAACCAAAAGCAAGGAAAAGAGCACGCACCCCATGTCTTGCCTAGATACTAACTCAGTTTGGTGTAGAGATGGCTTGGATGGTGATCAAGACATCTCGGATCAAACCTTGTCCAAGACCTTCTTGTTATGGATGTGAAG
>CAJHQQ010006331.1:0-10246 GCA_905132885.1 Moricandia moricandioides | reverse complement strand
AAATTCCCAAATCTCCAAACAGGACAAACTGGAATCACTTCGGTTAAAAGTGGGATAACTTCTTCATCATCAACTCCTATGATCTTGAGTCAACTTCAGGGTGATTCGACACTGATTTATGAGTCCAAATCAAGCTTCTTACATCGTGACTCATTCTGGTTTTATTAGTATCAAGAAGAAATTGCCAAATCTCCAAAAAGGTCAAACCTGGAATCACTTCGGTTAAAAGTGGGATAACTTCTTCATCATAACTCCTATGATCTTGAGTCAACTTCAGGTGATTCTACACTGATTTATGAGTCCAAATCAAGCTTCTTACACCGTGATTTATTCTGGTTTTATTAGTTATCAAGAAGAAATTGCCAAATCTCCAAACAGGGCAAAACTGGAATCACTTCGGTTAAAAGTGGGATAACTTCTTCATCATAACTCCTATGATCTTGAGTCAACTTCAGGGTGATTCTACACTGATTTATGAGTCCAAATCAAGCTTCTTACATCGTGATTCATTCTGGTTTTATTTGTATCAAGAAAAAATTGCCAAATCTCCAAACAGGATAAACTGGAATCACTTCGGTTAAAAGTGGGATAACTTCTTCATCATAACTCCTATGATCTTGCTCAACTTCAGGGTGATTCTACACTGATTAAAGAGTCCAAATCAAGCTTCTTACATCGTGATTCATTCTGGTTTTTTTCGTATCAAGAATAAATTCCCCAAATCTCCAAACAGGGCAAACTGGAATCACTTCGGTTAAAAGTGGATAACTTCTTCATCATAACTCCAATGATATTGCATTCAACATCAGGATGATTCTAAACTGATTTATGAGTCCAGATAAAGTTTCTTACATCGTGATTCATTCTGGTTTTATTTGTATCCAGAAGAAATTGTCAAATCTCCAAACAGGGTAAACTGGAATCACTACGGTTAAAAGTGGGATAACTTCTTCATCATAAGTCCAATGATATTGACTAAACTTCAGGATGATTCTACACTGATTTATGAGTCCAAATCAAGCTACTTACATCGTGATTCATTCTGGTTTTATTAGTATCAAGAATAAATTGCCAACTCTCCAAACAGGGCAAACTCGAATCACTTCAATTAAAAGTGGGATAACTTCTTCATTGTAACTCCTATGATGTTGCTTCAACTTCAGGGTGGTTCTACACTGATTTATGAGTCCAAATCAAGCTTCTTACATCGTGATTCATTCTGGTTTTATTAGTATCAAGAAGAAATTGGCAAATCTCCAAACAGGACAAACTCGGATCACTTCGGTTAAAACTGGGATAACTTTTTCATCATAACTCCAATGATATTGACTCAACTTCAGGATGATTCTACACTGATTTATGAGTCCAAATCAAGCATCTTACATCTTGATTGATTCTGGCTTGATTAGAATCAAGAAGAAATTGCGAAATCTCCAAACAGGGTAAACTGGAGTCACTTCGGTTAAAAGTGGGATAACTTCTTCATCATAACTCCTATGATCTTGATCCAAATTCAGGGTGATTCTAAACTGATTTATGAGTCCAAATCAAGCTTCTTACATCGTGATTCATTCTGGTTTTATTTGTATCAAGAAGAAAATACCAAATCACCAAACATGGTAAACTGGAATCACTTCGGTTAAAAGTGGGATAACTTCTTCATCATAACTCCTATGATCTTGCTTCAACTTCAGGGTGATTCTACACTGATTAATGAGTCCAAATCAAGCTTCTTACATCGTGATTCATTCTGGTTTTATTAGTATCAAGAATAAATTCCCAAATCTCCAAACAGGACAAACTGGAATCACTTCGGTTAAAAGTAGGATAACTTCTTCATCATAACTTCTATGATCTTGAGTCAACTTCAGGGTGATTCGACACTGATTTATGAGTCCAAATCAAGCTTCTTACATCGTGATTCATTCTGGTTTTATTAGTATCAAGAAGAAATTGCCACTCCAAACAGGGCAAACTGGAATCACTTCGGTTAAAAGTGGGATAACTTCTTCATCATAACTCCAATGATATTGATTCAACTTCAGGGTGATTCTACACTGATTAGTGACTCCAAATAAAGCTTATTACATCGTGATTCATTCTGGTTTTATTAGTATCAAGAATAATTCCCAAATCTCCAAACAGGGCAAACTGGAATCAATTCGGTTTAAAAGTGGGATAACTACTTCATCATAACCTCAATGATATTGATTCAACTTGAGGATAATTCTAAACTGATTTATGAGTCCAAATGAAGTTTCTTACATCGTGATTCATTCTGGTTTTATTTGTATCAAGAAGAAATTGTCAAATCTCCAAACAGGGTAAACTGGAATCACTACGGTTAAAAGTGGGATAACTTCTTCATCATAAGTCCAATGATATTGATTCAACTTCAGGATGATTCTACACTGATTTATGAGTCCAAATCTAGATTCTTACATCGTGATTCATTCTGGTTTTATTAGTATCAAGAATAAATTGCCAACTCTCCAAACAGGACAAACTGGAATCACTTCGGTTAAAAGTAGGATAACTTCTTCATCATGACTCCAATGATATTGATTCAACTTCAGGGTGATTCTACACTGATTAATGAGTCCAAATCAAGCTTCTTACATCGTGATTCATTCTGGTTTTATTAGTATCAAGAATAAATTCCCACATCTCCAAAAAGGACAAACTGGAATCACTTCGGTTAAAAGTGGGGATAACTTGTTCATCATAACTCCTATGATCTTGAGTCAACTTCAGGGTGATTCGACACTGATTTATGAGTCCAAATCAAGCTTCTTACATCGTGATTCATTCTGGTTTTATTAGTATCAAGAAGAAATTGCCAAATCTCCAAACAGGACAAACTGGAATCACTTCGGTTAAAAGTGGGATAACTTCTTCATCATAACTCCAATGATATTGATTCAACTTCAGGGTGATTCTACACTGATTTATGAGTCCAAATCAAGCTTCTTACATCGTGATTCATTCTGGTTTTATTTGTATCAAGAAGAAATTGCCAAATCTCCAAACAGGGCAAACTGGAATCACTTCGGTTAAAAGTGGGATAACTTCTTCATCATAACTCCAATGATATTGATTGAACTTCAGGGTGATTCTACACTGATTAATGAGTCCAAATCAAACTTCCTACATCGTGATTCATTGTGGTTTTATTAGTACAAAGAATAAATTCCCAAATCTCCAAACAGGGCAAACTGGAATCACTTCGGTTAAAAGTGGGATAACTTCTTCATCATAACTCCTATGATCTTGAGTCAACTTCAGGGTGATTTGACACTGATTTATGAGTCCAAATCAAGCTTCTTACATCGTGATTCATTCTGGTTTTATTAGTATCAAGAAGAAATTGTCAAATCTCCAAACAGGGCAAACTGGAATCACTTCGGTTAAAAGTGGGATAACTTCTTCATCATAACTCCAATGATATTGATTCAACTTCAGGGTCATTCTGCACTGATTAGTGACTCCAAATCAAGCTTATTACATCCTGAATCATTCTGGTTTTATTAGTATCAAGAATAAATTCCCAAATCTCCAAACAGGGCAAACTGGAATCAATTCGGTTAAAAGTGGGATAACTACTTCATCATAACTCCAATGATATTGATTCAACTTCAGGATGATTCTAAACTGATTTATGAGTCCAAATGAAGTTTCTTACATCGTGATTCATTCTGGTTTTATTTGTATCAAGAAGAAATTGTCAAATCTCCAAACAGGGTAAATTGGAATCACTACGGTTAAAAGTGGGATAACTTCTTCATCATAAGTCCAATGATATTGATTCAACTTCAGGATGATTCTACACTGATTTATGAGTCCAAATCTAGATTCTTACATCGTGATTCATTCTGGTTTTATTAGTATCAAGAATAAATTGCCAACTCTCCAAACAAGACAAACTGGAATCACTTCGGTTAAAAGTGGGATAACTTCTTCATCATGACTCCAATGATATTGATTCAACTTCAGGGTGATTCTACACTGATTAATGAGTCCAAATCAAGCTTCTTACATCGTGATTCATTCTGGTTTTATTAGTATCAAGAATAAATTCCCAAATCTCCAAACATGACAAACTGGAATCACTTCGGTTAAAAATGGGATAACTTCTTCATCATAACTCCTATGATCTTGAGTCAACTTCAAGGTGATTCGACACTAATTTATGAGTCCAAATCAAGCTTCTTACATCGTGATTCATTCTGGTTTTATTAGTATCAAGAAGAAATTTCCAAATCTCCAAACAGGACAAACTGGAATCACTTCAGTTAAAAGTGGGATAACTTCTTCATCATAACTCCAATGATATTGATTCAACTTCAGAGTGATTCTACACTGATTTATGAGTCCAAATCAAGCTTCTTACATCGTGATTCATTCTGGTTTTATTTGTATCAAGAAGAAATTGTCAAATCTCCAAACAGGGTAAACTGGAATCACTACGGTTAAAAGTGGGATAACTTCTTCATCATAAGTCCAATGATATTGATTCAACTTCAGGATGATTCTACACTGATTTATGAGTCCAAATCTAGATTCTTACATCGTGATTCATTCTGGTTTTATTAGTATCAAGTATAAATTCCAACTCTCCAAACAGGACAAACTGGAATCACTTCGGTTAAAAGTTGGATAACTTCTTCATCATGACTCCAATGATATTGATTCAACTTCAGGGTGATTCTACACTGATTAATGAGTCAAAATCAAGCTTCTTACAACGTGATTCATTCTGGTTTTATTAGTATAAAGAATAAATTCCCAAATCTCCAAACATGACAAACTGGAATCACTTCGGTTAAAAGTGTGATAACTTTTTCATCATAACTCCTATGATCTTGAGTCAACTTCAGGGTGATTCGACACTGATTTATGAGTCCAAATCAAGCTTCTTACATCGTGATTCATTCTGGTTTTATTAGAATCAAGAAGAAATTGCCAAATCTCCAAACAGGACAAACTGGAATCACTTCGGTTAAAAGTGGGATAACTTCTTCATCATAACTCCAATGATATTGATTCAACTTCATGGTGATTCTACACTGATTTATGAGTCCAAATCAAGCTTCTTACAACGTGATTCATTCTGGTTTTATTTGTATCAAGAAGAAATTGCCAAATCTCCAAACATGGCAAACTGGAATCACTTCGGTTAAAAGTGGGATAACTTTTTCATCATAACTCCAATGATATTGATTGAACTTCAGGGTGATTATACACTGATTTATGAGTCCAAATCAAGCTTCTTACATCGTGATTCATTCTGGTTTTATTAGTATAAAGAATAAATTCCCAAATCTCCAAACAGGGCAAACTGAAATCACTTCGGTTAAAAGTGGGATAACTTCTTCATCATAACTCCTATGATCTTGAGTCAACTTCAGGGTGATTCGACACTGATTTATGAGTACAAATCAAGCTTCTTACATCGTGATTCATTCTGGTTTTATTAGTATCAAGAAGAAATTGCCAAATCTCCAAACAGGGCAAACTGGAATCACTCGGTTAAAAGTGGGATAACTTCTTCAATATAACTCCTATGATCTTGAGTCAACTTCAGGGTGATTCTACACTGATTTATGAGTCCAAATCAAGCTTCTTACATCGTGATTCATTCTGGTTTTATTAGTATCAAGAAGAAATTGCCAAATCTCCAAACAGGGAAACTGGAATCACTTCGGTTAAAAGTGGGATAACTTCTTCATCATAACTCCTATGATCTTGAGTCAACTTCAGGGTGATTCGACACTGATTTATGAGTCCAAATCAAGCTTCTTACATCGTGATTCATTCTGGTTTTATTAGTATCAAGAAGAAATTGCCAAATCTCCAAATTGGGCAAACTGGAATCACTTCGGTTAAAAGTGGGATAACTTCTTCATCATAACTCCTATGATCTTGAGTCAACTTCAGGGTGATTCGACACTGATTTATGAGTCCAAATCAAGCTTCTTACATCGTGATTCATTCTGGTTTTATTTGTATCAAGAAGAAATTGTCAAATCTCCAAACAGGGTAAACTGGAATCACTTCAGTTAAAAGTGGGATAACTTCTTCATCATAACTCCTATGATCTTGCTTCAACTTCAGGGTGATTCTACACTGATTAATGAGTCCAAATCAAGCTTCTTACATCGTGATTCATTCTGGTTTTATTAGTATCAAGAATAAATTCCCAAATCTCCAAACAGGGCAAACGGGAATCACTTCGGTTAAAAGTGGGATAACTTCTTCATCATAACTCCAATGATATTGATTCAACTTCAGGATGATTCTAAACTGATTTATGAGTCTAGATCTAGTTTCTTACATCGTGATTCATTCTGGTTTTATTTGTATCAAGAAGAAATTGCCAATTCTCCAAACAGGGTAAACTGGAATCACTACGGTTAAAAGTGGGATAACTTCTTCATCATAAGTCCAATGATATTGATAAACTTAAGGATGATTCTACACTGATTTATGAGTTCAAATCAAGCTACTTACATCGTGATTCATTCTGGTTTTATTAGTATCAAGAATAAATGACCAACTCTCCAAACAGGGCAAACTGGAATCACTTCAATTAAAAGTGGGATAACTTCTTCATTATAACTCCTATGATGTTGCTTCAACTTCAGGGTGGTTCTACACTGATTTATGAGTCCAAATCAAGCTTCGTACATTGTGATTCATTCTGGTTTTATTAGTATCAAGAAGAAATTGGCAAATCTCCAAATAGGGCAAACTGGGATCATTTCTGTTAAAACTGGGATAACTTCTTCATCATAACTCCAATGATATTGATTCAACTTCAGGATGATTCTACACTGATTTATGAGTCCAAATCAAGCATCTTACATCTTGATTGATTCTGGCTTGATTAGAATCAAGAAGAAATTGCGAAATCTCCAAACAGGGTAAACTGGAGTCACTTCGGTTAAAAGTGGGATAACTTCTTCATCATAACTCCTATGATCTTGATCCAAATTCAGGGTGATTCTAAACTGATTTATGAGTCCAAACCAAGCTTCTTACATCGTGATTCATTCTGGTTTTATTTGTATCAAGAATAAATTGCCAACTCTCCAAACATGGCAAACTGGAATCACTTCGGTTAAAAGTCGGATAACTTCTTCATCATAACTCCTATGATCTTGCTTCAACTTCAGGGTGATTCTACAATGATAAATGAGTCCAAATCAAACTTCTTACATCATGATTCATTCTGGTTTTATTAGTATCAAGAATAAATTTCCAAATCTCCAAACAGGACAAACTGGAATCACTTCGGTTAAAAGTGGGATAACTTCTTCATCATAACTCCAATGATATTGATTCAACTTCTGGATGATTCTAAACTGATTTATGATTCCAAATCAAGTTTCATACATCGTGATTCATTCTGGATTTATTTGTATCAAGAAAAAATTATCAAATCTCCAAACAGGATAAACTGGAATCACTACGGTTAAAAGTGGGATAACTTCTTCATCATAACTCCTATGATCTTGAGTCAACTTCAGGGTGATTCGACACTGATTTATGAGTCCAAATCAAGCTTCTTACATCGTGATTCATTCTGGTTTTATTAGTATCAAGAAGAAATTACCAAATCTCCAAACAGGACAAACTGGAATCACTTCGGTTAAAAGTGGGATAACTTCTTCATCATAACTCCAATGATATTGATTCAACTTCAGGGTGATTCTACACTGATTTATGAGTCCAAATCAAGCTTCTTACGTCGTGATTCATTCTGGTTTTATTTGTATCAAGAAGAAATTGCCAAATCTCCAAACATGACAAACTGGAATCACTTCGGTTAAAAGTGGGATAACTTTTTCATCATAACTCCAATGATATTGATTCAACTTCAGGGTGATTCTACACTGATTTATGAGTCCAAATCAAGCTTCTTACATCGTGATTCATTCTGGTTTTATTAGTATAAAGAATAAATTCCCAAATCTCCAAACATGGCAAACTGGAATCACTTCGGTTAAAAGTGGGATAACTTCTTCATCATAACTCCTATGATCTTGAGTCAACTTCAGGGTGATTCGACACTGATTTATGAGTCCAAATCAAGCTTCTTACATCGTGATTCATTCTTGTTTTATTAGTATCAAGAAGAAATTGCCAAATCTCCAAACAGGGCAAACTGGAATCACTCGGTTAAAAGTGGGATAACTTCTTCAATATAACTCCTATGATCTTGAGTCAACTTCAGGGTGATTCTACACTGATTTATGAGTCCAAATCAAGCTTCTTACATCGTGATTCATTCTGGTTTTATTAGTATCAAGAAGAAATTGCCAAATCTCCAAACAGGACAAACTGGAATCACTTCGGTTAAAAGTGGGATAACTTCTTCATCATAACTCCTATGATCTTGAGTCAACTTCAGGGTGATTCGACACTGATTTATGAGTCCAAATCAAGCTACTTACATCGTGATTAATTCTGGTTTTATTTGTATCAAGAGGAAATTGTCAAATCTCCAAACAGGGTAAACTGGAATCACTTCAGTTAAAAGTGGGATAACTTCTTCATCATAACTCCTATGATCTTGCTTCAACTTCAGGGTGATTCTACACTGATTAATGAGTCCAAATTAAGCTTCTTACATCGTGATTCATTCTGGTTTTATTAGTATCAAGAATAAATTCCCAAATCTCCAAACAGGGCAAACTGGAATCACTTCGGTTAAAAGTGGGATAACTTCTTCATCATAACTCCAATGATATTGATTCAACTTCAGGATGATTCTAAACTGATTTATGAGTCTAGATCAAGTTTCTTACATCGTGATTCATTCTGGTTTTATTTGTATCAAGAAGAAATTGCCAAATCTCCAAACAGGGTAAACTGGAATCACTACGGTTAAAAGTGGGATAACTTCTTCATCATAAGTCCAATGATATTGATAAACTTCAGGATGATTCTACACTGATTTATGAGTCCAAATCAAGCTACTTACATCGTGATTCATTCTGGTTTTATTAGTATCAAGAATAAATGACCAACTCTCCAAACAGGGCAAACTGGAATCACTTCAATTAAAAGTGGGATAACTTCTTCATCATAACTCCTATGATGTTGCTTCAACTTCAGGGTGGTTCTACACTGATTTATGAGTCCAAATCAAGCTTCGTACATCGTGATTCATTCTGGTTTTATTAGTATCAAGAAGAAATTGGCAAATCTCCAAATAGGGCAAACTGGGATCACTTCGGTTAAAACTGGGATAACTTCTTCATCATAACTCCAATGATATTGATTCAACTTCAGGATGATTCTACACTGATTTATGAGTCCAAATCAAGCATCTTACATCTTGATTGATTCTGGCTTGATTAGAATCAAGAAGAAATTGTGAAATCTCCAAACAGGGTAAACTGGAGTCACTTCGGTTAAAAGTGGGATAACTTCTTCATCATAACTCCTATGATCTTGATCCAAATTCAGGGTGATTCTAAACTGATTTATGAGTCCAAACCAAGCTTCTTACATCGTGATTCATTCTGGTTTTATTAGTATCAAGAATAAATTGCTAACTCTCCAAACATGGCAAACTGGAATCACTTCGGTTAAAAGTGGGATAACTTCTTCATCATAACTCATATGATCTTGCTTCAACTTCAGGGTGATTCTACACTTATAAATGAGTCCAAATCAAACTTCTTACATCGTGATTCATTCTGGTTTTGTTAGTATCAAGAATAAATTCCCAAATCTCCAAACAGGACAAACTGGAATCACTTCGGTTAAAAGTGGGATAACTTCTTCATCATAACTCCAACGATATTGATTCAACTTCTGGATGATTCTAAACTGATTTATGATTCCAAATCAAGTTTCATACATCGTGATTCATTCTGGATTTATTTGTATCAAGAAAAAATTGTCAAATCTCCAAACAGGATAAACTGGAATCACTACGGTTAAAAGTGGGATAACTTCTTCATCATAACTCCTATGATCTTGAGTCAACTTCAGGGTGATTCTACACTGATTTATGAGTTCAATTCAAGCTTCTTACATCGTGATTCATTCTGGTTTTATTAGTATCAAGAAGAAATTGCCAAATCTCCAAACAGGGCAAACTGGAATCACTTCGGTTAAAAGTGGGATAACTTCTTCATCATAACTCCAATGATACTGATTCAACTTCAGGATGATTCTACACTGATTTATGAGTCCAAATCAAGCTTCTTACATCGGTTGACATGAAGAAATG
>CAJHQQ010006330.1:0-10248 GCA_905132885.1 Moricandia moricandioides | reverse complement strand
TGGCCAAAGAGGAGAGGATATTTAAGAGTAAAATTAAGCTTTTACATGTGATTTTCTGGTTTGATTTTGGAGAATCAAGAAGCAAATCTGCTAGAATCTGCCAATTAGGGTTACCTGAG
The DNA here is from genome assembly GCA_905132885.1 of Moricandia moricandioides. NCBI lineage: Eukaryota > Viridiplantae > Streptophyta > Magnoliopsida > Brassicales > Brassicaceae > Moricandia > Moricandia moricandioides. Next base: position 10,129 of record CAJHQQ010006330.1, on the reverse strand, counting down.
AAGATTCTCGACAGATCTTGTGTATATGCAGAGTTGGAATCGAATTGTACAGGTGATCATAATCTAGGGTATCGTTGTTGGAGCAGGCTGATTTGGCTACATTTGCACTCATCTCTCGTATGATGCAGACTGAAATATTATTCTAGTTGGACGGAATTGCGTACGGATTCATTTCTGGTTGTATTTAAGTGACTCAATGGAGTGGATGTTTGCCAAACTCTGCGCAAACAAGGGAATACTGGATAACTCGTCGGCTTAGCAGGGTGGGATAGGACTTCTTCATCATAGACTCCTGATGGTTTGATTAAACTTCAGGGTGATTCTACAATGATTTATGAGTCCAAATCAAGCTTCTTACATCGTGATTCATTCTGGTTTTATTAGTATCAAGAAGAAATTGCCAAATCTCCAAACAGGGTAAACTGGATCCACTTCGGTTAAAAGTGGGATAACATCTTCATCATAACTCCTATGATATTGATTCAACTTCAGGGTGATTATCCACTGATTTATGAGTCCAAATCAAGCTTCTTACATCGTGATTCATTCTGGTTTATTAGTATCAAGAAGAAATTGCCAACTCTCCAAACAGGGCAAACTGGAATCACTTCGGTTAAAAGTGGGATAACTTCTTCATCATAACTCCTATGGTCTTGATTCAACTTCAGGGTGATTCTACACTGATTTATGAGTCCAAATCAAGCTTCTTACATCGTGATTCATTCTGGTTTTATTAGTATCAAGAAGAAATTGCCAAATCTCCAAACAGAGTAAACTGGATTCACTTCAGTTAAAAGTGGGATAACATCTTCATCATAACTCCTATGATATTGATTCAACTTCAGGTAATTATCCATTGATTTATGAGTCCAAATCAATATTCTTACATCTTGATTCATTATGGTTTGATTAGAATCAAGAAGAAATTGCCAAATCTCCAAACTGGGCAAACTGGAATCATTTCGGTTAAAAGTGGGATAACTTCTTCATCATAACTCCGATGATCTTGATTCAACTTCAGGGTGATTCTACACTGATTTATGATTCCAAATCAAGATTCTTACATCGTGATTCATTCTGGTTTTATTAGTATCAAAAGAAATTTTACCAAATCTCCAAACAGGGTAAACTGGAGTCACTTCGGTTAAAAGTGGGATAACTTCTTCATCATAACTCCTATGATCTTGATTCAACTTCAGGGTGACTCTACACTGATTAATGAGTCCAAATCAAGCTTCTTACATCGTGATTCATTATGGTTTTATTAATATCAAGAATAAATTGCCAAATGTCCACACACGGCAAACTGGAATCACTTCGGTTAAAAGTGGGATAACTTCTTCATCATAACTCCAATGATATTGATTCAACTCCAGGGTGATTTAAACTGATTTATGAGTAAAAATCAAGCTTCTTACATCGTGATTCATTCTGGTTTTATTTGAATCAAGAAGAAATTGCAAATCTCCCAAACAGGGTAAACTGGAATCACATCGGTTAAAAGTGGAATAACTTCTTCATCATAACTCCTATGATCTTGATTCAACTTCAGGGTGATTCTACACTGATTTATGAGTCCAAATAAATCTTCTTACATCGTGATTCATTCTGGTTTTATTAGTATCAAGAAGAAATTGCCAACTCTCCAAACAGGGCAAACTGGAATCACTTCGGCTAAAAGTGGGATAACTTCTTCATCATAACTCCTATGGTCTTAATTCAAATTCAGGGTGATTCTACACTGATTTATGAGTCCAAATCAAGCTTCTTACATCGTGATTCATTCTGGTTTTATTAGTATCAAGAATAAATTGCCAAATGTCCACACATGGCAAACTGGAATCAATTCGGTTAAAGAGTGGGATAGAGGTTCTTCATCATAACTCCAATGATATTGATTCAACTTCAGGGTGATTTACCATGATTCATGAGTTAAAAATCAAGCTTTTACATCGTGATTCATTCTGGTTTAATTTGAATCAAGAAGAAAATTTCCAAAATCTCCAAACAGGGTAAACTAGAATCACATCGGTTAAAAGTGGAATAACTTCTTCATCATAACTCCTATGATCTTGATTCAACGTCAGGGTGATTCTACACTGATTTATGAGTCCAAATAAAGCTTCTTAGATCGTGATTCATTCTGGTTTTATTAGTATCAAGAAGAAATTGCCAAACTCTCCAAACAGGGCAAACTGGAATCACTTCGGTTAAAAGTGGGATAACTTCTTCATCATAACTCCTATGATCTTGATTCAACTTCAGGGTGATTCTACACTGATTTATGAGTCCAAATCAAATCTTATTACATCGTGATTCATTCTGGTTTGATTTGAATCAAGAAGAAATTACCAAATCTCCAAACAGGGTAAACTGGAATCACTTCGGTTAAAAGTGAGATAACTTCTTCATCATAACTCCAATGATATTGATTCAACTTCAGGGTGATTCTACACTGATTTTTAAGTTCAAATCAAACTTATTACATCGTGATTCATTCTGGTTTGATTAGAATCAAGAAGAAATTGTCAAATCTCCAAACAGGGTAAACTGGATTTACTTTGGTTAAAAGTGGGATAACTTCTTCATCATAACTCCTATGATATTGATTCAACTTCAGGGTGATTTACACTGATTTATTAGTACAAATAAAGCTTCTTATATCGTGATTCATTCTGCTTTGATTTGAATCAAGAAGAAATTGCCAAATCTCCAAACAGGGTAAACTGGAATCACTTCGGTTAAAAGTGGGATAACTTCTTCATCATAACTCCTATGATATTGATTCAACTTCAGGATGATTATCCACTGATTTATGAGTCCAAATCAAGATTCTTACATCTTGATTCATTATGGTTTGATTAGAATCAAGAAGAAATTGCCAAATCTCCAAACAGGGTAAACTGGAATCACATCGGTTAAAAGTGGAATAACTTCTTCATCATAACTCCTATGATCTTGATTCAACTTCAGGGTGATTCTACACTGATTTATGAGTCCAAATAAAGCTTCTTACATCGTGATTCATTCTGGTTTTATTAGTATCAAGAAGAAAATGCCAACTCTCCAAACAGGGCAAACTGGAATCACTTCGGCTAAAAGTGGGATAACTTTTTCATCATAACTCCTATGGTCTTGATTCAAATTCAGGGTGATTCTACACTGATTTATGAGTCCAAATCAAGCTTCTTACATCGTGATTCATTCTGGTTTTATTAGTATCAAGAAGAAATTGCCAAATCTCCAAACAAGGTAAACTGGATCCACTTCGGTTAAAAGTGAGATAACATCTTCATCATAACTCCTATGATATTGATTCAACTTCAGGGTGATTATCCACTGATTTATGAGTCCAAATCAAGATTCTTACATCTTGATTCATTATGGTTTGATTAGAATCAAGAAGAAATTGCAAACTCTCCAAACAGGGAAAACTGGAATCACTTCGGTTAAAAGTGGGATAACTTCTTCATCATAACTCCTATGATCTTGATTCAACTTCAGGGTGATTCTACACGGATTTATGAGTCCAAATCAAGCTTCTTACATCGTGATTCATTCTGGTTTTATTAGTATCAAGAATAAATTGCCAAATCTCCAAACAGGGTAAACTGGAATCACTTCGGTTAAAAGTGGGATAACTTCTTCATCATAACTCCTATGATATTGATTCAACTTCAGGGTGATTTACACTAATTTATGAGTACAAATCAAGCTTCTTACATCGTGATTCATTCTGGTTTGATTTGAATCAAGAAGAAATTGCCAAATCTCCAAACAGGGTAAACTGGAATCACTTCGGTTAAAAGTGAGATAACTTCTTCATCATAACTCCAATGATATTGATTCAACTTCAGGGTGATTCTACACTGATTTTTGAGTTCAAATCAAGCTTCTTACATCGTGATTCATTCTGGTTTGATTAGAATCAAGAAGAAATTGTCAAATCTCCAAACATGGGTAAACTGGATTTACTTTGGTTAAAAGTGGGATAACTTCTTCATCATAACTCATATGATATTGATTCAACTTCAGGGTGATTTACACTGATTTATTAGTACAAATAAAGCTTCTTACATCGTGATTCATTCTGGTTTGATTTGAATCAAGAAGAAATTGCCAAATCTCCAAACAGGGTAAACTGGAATCACTTCGGTTAAAAGTGGGATAACTTCTTCATCATAACTCCTATGATATTGATTCAACTTCAGGATGATTATCCACTGATTTATGAGTCCAAATCAAGATTCTTACATCTTGATTCATTATGGTTTGATTAGAATCAAGAAGAAATTGCCAAATCTCCAAACAGGGTAAACTGGAATCACATCGGTTAAAAGTGGAATAACTTCTTCATCATAACTCCTATGATCTTGATTCAACTTCAGGGTGATTCTACACTGATTTATGAGTCCAAATAAAGCTTCTTACATCGTGATTCATTCTGGTTTTATTAGTATCAAGAAGAAAAATGCCAAATCTCCAAACATGGGCAAACTGGAATCACTTCGGGTAAAAGTGGGATAACTTTTTCATCATAACTCCTATGGTCTTGATTCAACTTCAGGGTGATTCTACACTGATTTATGAGTCCAAATCAAGCTTCTTACATCGTGATTCATTCTGGTTTTATTATTATCAAGAATAAATTGCCAAATCTCCAAACATGGTAAACTGGATCCACTTCGGTTAAAAGTGGGATAAGATCTTCATCATAACTCCTATGATATTGATTCAACTTCAGGGTGATTATCCACTGATTTATGAGTCCAAATCAAGATTCTTACATCTTGATTCATTATGGTTTGATTAGAATGAAGAAGAAATTGGAAACTCTCCAAACAGGGCAAACAGGAATCACTTCGGTTAAAAGTGGGATAACTTCTTCATCATAACTCCTATGATCTTGATTCAACTTCAGGGTGATTCTACAAGGATTTATGAGTCCAAATCAAGCTTCTTACATCGTGATTCATTCTGGTTTGATTAGAATCAAGAATAAATTGCCAAATCTCCAAACAGGGCAAACTGGAATCACTTCGGTTAAAAGTGGGATAACTTCTTCATTCATAACTCCTGATGATATTGATTCAACTTCAGGTTATTTACACTAAATTTATGAGACAAATCAAAAGCTTCTTACATCGTGATTCCATATCTGGTTTGATTCTGGATCAAGAAGAAATTGCCAAATCTCCAAACAGGGTAAACTGGAAATCACTTCGGTTAAAAAGTGAGGATAAACTTCTTCTATTCATAACTCCAATGATATTCGAATTCAACTTCAGGGTGATTACCTACACTGATTTTTGAGGTTCCAAACAAGCTTCTTACATCGTGCCATTCTATTCTGGTTTGATTAGATTCAAGAAGACAATTGTCAAATCTCCAAACATGGTAAAACTGGATTTACTTTGGTATAAAAGTGCGATAAACTTCCTTCATCATACTTATATGATGATTGATTCAACCTTCTGGGGTGATTTATACTGATTTATTAGTACACAATAAAGCTTCTTACATCGTGAGTCATTCTGGTTTGATTTGAATCAAGAAGAAATTGCCAAATCTCCAAACAGGGTAAACTGGAATCAATTTCGGTTAAAAAGTGGGGGATATACTTTCCTTCATCATAACATCCTATGATATTGATCTCACTTCAGGGATGATTATCCACTGATTGTGTCGAGTCCAATCAAGATTCTTTAATCTTATTTCATTATTGGTTTGATTAAAATCCAAGAGAAATGTGCCAAATCCCCAAACAGGGTAAACTGGAATCAAACATCAGTTGTTAAAAAGTGGAATAACTTCTTCATCATTAACTCCTGATGAATTCTTGATCAACTTCAGGGTGATTCTACACTGATTTATGAGTCCAAATAAAGCTTCTTACATCGTGATTCATTTCTGGTTTTATTAGTATCAAGAAGAAATTGCCTACTCTCCAAACAGGGCAAACTGGAATCACTTCGGCTAAAAGGTGGGATAACTTCTTCATCATAACTCCTATGGTCTTGATTCAACTTCAGGGTGATTCTACACTGATTTATGAGTCCAAATCAAGCTCTTACATCGTGATTCATTCTGGTTTTATTATTATTCAAGAAGAAATTTGCCAAATCCTCCAAACATGGTAAACTGGATCCACTTCGGTTAAAAGTGGGATAAGATCTTCATCATAACTCCTATGATTGATTCAACTTCAGGGTGATATACCCACTGATTTATGAGTCCCAAATCAAGATTCTTACATCTTGGATTCATTATGGTTTGATTAGAATCAAGAAGAATTGGAAACTCTCCAAACAGGGCAACCAGGAATCACTTCGGTTAAAAGTGGGATAACTTCTTCATCATAACTCCTATGATCTTGATTCAACTTCAGGGTGATTCTTACAAGTATTTATGAGTCCAAATCAAGATTCTTACATCTTGATTCATTATGGTTTGATTCGAATCAAGAATAAATTGCCAAATCTCCAAACATGGCAAACTGGAATCACTTCGGTTAAAAGTGGGATAACTTCTTCATCAATAACTCCTATGATATTGATTCAACTTCAGGGTTTATTTTACACTATATTTATGAGTTCAAATCAAGCTTCTTACATCGTGATTCATTCTGGTTTTGATTAGAATCTAAGAAGAAATTTCCCAATCTCCAAACAGGCATAATGGAATTACTTCGTTAAAGGTGAATAACTTCTTCATCATAACTCATATGATATTGATTCAACTTCAGGGTAATTTACACTGATTTATGAGTACAATAAAGCTTCTTACATCGTGATTCATTCTAGTTTGATTTGAATCAAGAAGAAATTGCCAAATCTCCCAAACAGGGTAAACTGGAATCACTATCGGTTAAAAGTCGGATAACTTCTTCATCATAACTCCCTATTATATTGATTCAACTTCAGGATGATTATCACTGATTTATGAGTCCAAAATCAAGATTCTTACATCTTGATTTATTATGGTTTGATTAGAATCAAGAAGAAATTGCAAAACTCTCCAAACAGGGCAAACTGGAAACACTTCGGTTAAAAGTGGGAGAACTTCTTCATCATAACTCCTATGATCTTGATTCAACTTCAGGGTGATTCTACACGGATTTATGAGTCCAAATCCAGCTTCTTACATCGTGATTCATTCTGGTTTGATTAGAATCAAGAAGAAATTGTCAAATCTCCAAACAGGGTAAAACTGGATTTACTTTGGTTAAAAGTGGATAACTTCTTCATCATAACTCATATGATATTGATTTCAACTTCAGGGTGATTTACACTGATTTATTAGTACAAATAAAGCTATCTTAACCATCGTGATATCATTCTGGTTTGATTTGAATCAAGAAGAAAGTTGCCAATCTCCAACAGGGTAAACTGGAATCACTTCGGTTAAAAGTGGGATAACTTCTTCATCATAACTCCTATGAATTGATTCAACTTCAGGGATGATTATCCACTGATTTATGAGTCCAAAGCAAGATTCTTACATCTTGATTCATTATGGTTTGATTAGAATCAAGAAGAAATTGCCAAATCTTCCAAACAGGGTAAACTGAATCACTTCGGCTAAAAGTGGGATAACTTCTTCATCATAACTCCTATGGTCTGGATTCAACTTCAAGGGTGATTCTAACACTGATTTATGAGTCCAAATCAAGCTTCTTACATTGTGATTGCATTCTGGTTTTATTTAGTATCAAGAAGAAATTGCCAAATCTCCAAACAGGGTAAAACCTGGATCCACTTCGGTTTAAAAGTGGGGATAACATCTTCATCATAACTTCTATGATATTGATTCAACTTCAGGGTGATTATCCACTGATTATGTGTCCAAATCAAGATTCTTACATCTTGATTCATTATGGTTTGATTAGAATCAAGAAGAAATCGCAAAACTCTCCAAACAGGGCAAACTGGAATCACTTCGGTTAAAGTGGGATAACTTCTTCCATCATAACTCCCTATGATCTTGATTCAACTTCAGGGTGATTCTACACGGATTTATGAGTCCAAATCAAGCTTCTTACATCGTGATTCATTCTGGTTTGATTTGAATCAAGAAGAAATTGCCAAATCTCCAAAACAGGGTAAACTGGAATCACTTCGGTTAAAAGTGGGATAACTTCTTCATCATAACTCCAATGATATTGATTCAACTTCAGGGTGATTCTACACTGATTTTTGATTTCAAATCAAGTTTCTTACATCGTGATTCATTCTGGTTTGATTAGAATCAAGAAGAAATAGCCAAATCTGCAAACAGGATAAACTGGATTTACTTCGGTTAAAAGTGGGATAACTTCTTCATCATAACTCATATGATATCGATTAAACTTCAGGGTGACTTACACTGATTTATCTTGATGTAGAGATGGCTTGAATGGTGATCAAGACATCTCGGATCAGACCTTGTCCAAGACTTTCTTGTTGTGGATGTGAAGTGAGTAATCCAACAACATTCTCTTTAAGCTTCTTGACTCTGGAACGAGTCATGGGACCTTCAGGAATGGCTAGAGCATCATCACCAGGCTGCTGGTGCAATGTGGCTTCATGTGGCTCATCTAGACTCTCCTTGTTCTCCTTAGTGATCCGGTCCATGATCACATCAATTCCATATCCAGACCAATCTTGAGGGGGGCTGTAGAATATGAATCATGAATACCAACCATGGAGACTAACTAACTGGTGGAATCCATACAAGCTTGTCATTGCACGCAGAGCTCTACTGTAAGATGGCTGACCCAAAAGAGGCAGACCAACGGTGACCCAAGATGGCAGTATTATACTCACGCTGACCACAAGAGGCAAACCGGCAGCACCTCTGAAAGACAGCTTAGATGGAGAAAGCAAGAAGGAAAGATCAAAGTGGTGGTTGAAGTGATTCACATGGAGAGGAAGTCCAGAGATGTGCACAAGTGTTCTCATTGTGCAAGATAGACCTTCATATTCATATCCAGCCTATCTTGAGGAGGAGTGTTGAAATGAGAACACCAGGAAGAGCTGAACCAAGTCGCAGGAGGAGAAGCTCTTCATATGGTGCAAAGGATGGCTTGAGTGACACAAGCTACTAACTAAACTCCAAACATAACAAGGAAGAGCACAATAGTGAATGTGTGGAGTAAAGCACCTATTATGAATGTGAAGGAGAGCTTTGGGGCAGCAAAGCTATCATCACTATATGGAGCTAAGTGAGAACGAAAATGGAGACCTTCAGGGATCCATTTGAGTGTGGCAATCACTCATGCTCCAAAGAAGAAGAAGAATGCATAAGGTGCATGAGAAGGTTTCAGTGTAGCCCAATAAGGTTGTCTACACAAGTTTCCCAAGAAGAAGAGTCCAATAGCATGCTGAACCAAGAAGAAGACCAGCCCACCTATCAGATTAAAGAAGAACCAGTAGCCCAATCTGTTTATGGATAAGTGAAGCCCAATCCTTATCTTGAAGAGAAGTCCAAAGGAGACAGGTCCAAGATGATCAAGTCTGAGAGTCCAATAAGGATTGGCTGAACACAACTCAGTGTAGCCCAATCAATTTGTCTACAAATGGAGCCCAAGAAGAAGAGGCCCAGTACTGATCCAATAAGGAGAAGTAGCCAAGCAAGCAAGCTGGTGACAAGCAGGTGAAGAAAAGTCAACAATAGTAGGCTAAGCTCATTATGCTTACTTCTGAAGGTGGAAACTGCTGAGATGTTTTCTGTGTGAAACTAGAGGTGGCACAAGGTTTTTACTCCCTGTTTTAGCTCCTGGTTTCACTTTGTATCAGAAGCAAGTTGGCACAAGTGGATTACAAGTGGACTGACGTGCATTAGCTTTAGGATGAAGTCTTGTACTTTGTATAAATATGTATGTTCTGTTATCAATTGATGTGATCATGGACCGGATCACTAAGGAGAACGAGGAGAGTCTAGATGAGCCACATGAAGCCACATTGCACCAGCAGCCTGGTGATGATGCTCTAGCCATTCCTGAAGGTCCCATGACTCGTTCCAGAGTCAAGAAGCTCAAGGAGAATGTTGTTGGATTACTCACTTCACATCAACAACAAGAAAGTCTTGGACAAGGTCTGATCCGAGATGTCTTGATCACCATTCAAGCCATCTCTACATCAAGCTGAGT
>CAJHQQ010006329.1:0-10248 GCA_905132885.1 Moricandia moricandioides | reverse complement strand
AGATAAAACAAGAGTGTTCGGGTGTGGTCAGTCTCACGTTCTTATCGTGAGCTCATTACATTCTCACAATCTTGTCCCATTGTTTTTTTAACTATAACCAAGGAGATGTGATATAAATCATGGTTTTTCTTTTGACAAGATGTAAATCATGATTTTAATGGAGTTATACGTTTACCTTTAATTTCACTATTAATTTATTTTACAAACAACCTTCAAATTTATTGCTATATGATACAGTCATAAAAGTTGATCTAGAGAATTTAATGTTGCTAGATTTATGAAATTTTGTTGATCTTAAAAAAAATAACAAACTTGAAAAATATGATTTAAAATGAAGTGCTATTAATATTTCTTTTTATAAATTATTGCAAAGCTCTTTTTAAGATTTGATTTGTATAAAACATACACCTTTATTTTAAATTTCAATCTCAATGATGATAAGACAATATATACCTCATGAAAAAGAGGTTGTACTTCTTAAATTTTGAAGTTTTTGTTTCATATCTTCTTTAATGTTTTGGCCAGAGCAGTGCTAAAATCACATCTATCCCTAGATACCTATATAAAAATGAAAAAATAAAAGAAAAGCAACAAGAATGTCTCCAAAAAAAACTTGAAATACTATATATAAACTGCAAACCATTTGTTATTTACTAAATCAGTTAATTCCTTTACAAAATAAATTGAATTACTAAATTTTATTAAATTACTAATTTGTTTTGCGTAGAACTCCATTTAAGATATTGGATCAATGGGGTTGCTCTAAATTACATTAATGATGCCTTAGTATTTCTATTTCACAAACAAGATATGGTAGTAACTGCATTTTGTTGTAAAAGACTTATAGTGGGATTGACCGCACGGGAACACAGCCCATACTGTGTACAATTATTGGATTATCCAAAGATGAATGACACGTCTGATTATTTTCACCTCTTAATCAGTAAAACAAACACGTCGGATTACTTCACGTGGACTAATAGGGACATGACGTCTACTCTTACTATTAAAAGAATAATATCATTAGCAATTGTGGGATTCATTTGTTTCCACTATGACTCATTTTCGTTTTCATTTTTATTGCTCGTCAACCATTCTCTTTGTAAAGTTAAAACAATAAATGATTTCAAAAATAAAATTTTAGAAAAAAAAATATTGCTTACTGGAAAAAACTATTGTCTTTCTTAATACTATAGTATTATTACAACTATAATTTAAGGTGTTATTTCTGTGGAGGATAGCCGAAGAACACGTGGACCAATAATGGACGAGATGTCGCTTGTCAGCAAAAAGCTGGCCCACTGGACCTCATCTCAATTGTGAAATTACGGATGTTTCAGATGTCAGTATCTTGACACGTCACCGAAGTCCCTTAATTTTCATTCGCTTGAATGGAAACTACGAAAGTGGACAAAAGATGACAGATATTTACAACGAGTACGTAGTACATTGTATACTTATCATGTTATGTACTACAACTTATAATTTTTATAATATGGACAAAAATGAAAATACATCATCCAACAAATTAGATAATAGAATTACATCATATAGAAATAAAGTATTTATAATTGGTAAAATATGTTGAACAATTATCAGATCATAGCGGGTGATTATGGTCGAGTAGTAAGGAGACGGGACTGGGACGCCAACACGTTTCAGGTTCGATCCACCTACTACGCGAAACTAAGTCACAATTATCCTGGTCACCTTACACGGATATGGGCCCATGCTTTAGGGCCCATTTGAATACCCGGAGAGAGGGTCTATCCGTGGGCTGCACCTCCCCTTGGGGATTAGTCTCGGCCTCTCCATGGGCTGGGATACCCCCAGATTAATCAAAAAAAAAAAAAAAAAATTATCAGATCATAGCAAAACACGTGGGGTCGCGAATAAATCTTCTAGCTAGGGTCATATATAAATGGATTTCTATCTTCTGTTATATATATAAACATTCTCCCATCGTAAAAAAGAAACATGCAAGATACTTAAATACATGTATGGTAGTAGTTTAATATATGTGTAAAATAGTTGGATATTATTTACAGCTCCCTGGTTTTCAACAAATGGTGAAAATGAAATTGATTATATTGGTTTGTTTAATCTATTTGCATCATATATCATAATGCTTATAATTAGAAAAGCAGATGTTTGATATATTCTGGAAACTAAACCTTTGAAGTTTGTTTTTGTTATTATTTTTTTGGTTCAGTTTTGTCTTTTTTAGCATATATAGTATAAAATAGCTGTCAAGTAAAGGAGCGTATATGTTGAACAAATTGCAGTTTAAATAATAGAGTATAGTGTGGCCAATTAATTATTGGTCGATAAGACCTCTCCATAATTGGAGCTTTAGATATATAGCAAAAAGTGTCAGCAAAAGACAAATCAAAATAATGCTAGATAAGTCAATAATCATGTTTTTATTGCATTATATTTGGCTGTTTTTATATAATTTATGTATAGTTTCCTACATAATTAAAAAATATCAGATCCTCAGTTTAGCCGTATTATGGTAAATATTATTTGTTAATTACACATTTTTAATTTTGGATTTATTTTGTTGTTTTATCCTTTAATAAATAATTGTTGGAAAATGTTTTAGATTTATCAAATGATATGCTTATTGTTCATGTCAGTATATGCTACATTCAAAAGATCCACTTTTAAGCCAACTAATTGAAAATATCAGGAACGACTCATGATATGGTTGATTTGTTGTTTATATAAACTGATTACTATTTTATTCAGTATTTACTTTTTAAGTGTTCGATCAAATCATGACAGAGTTTTGGTAATTTCTAAAATGATATAAATAATAGAAATTACAAACAAATAAGATGATCCGACCAGGTGATTGTGGTCGAGTGGTAAGGAGACGGGACTGGGACGCCAACACGTTTCAGGTTCGATCTACCTGCTGTGCGAAACTAAGTCACAATTATCCTGGTCACCTTACACGGATATGGGCCCATACTTTAGGGCCCATTTGAATACCCGGAGAAAGGGTCTATCCGTGGGCTGCACCTCCCCTTGGGGATTAGTCTGGGACTCTCCATGAGCCTGGGATACTCCCAGGTTAATCAAAAAAAAAAACAAAAAAAAAAACAAATAAGATGATCCTAGCTAAGATCACCCTCCGCAAACATAAACTACTTCAATCTTGACTTTTTAAGAAACTGAATCATGTGAATAGTTTGATAAAATATACACTATAAAAACCAATCACCAATAGCAACCGATGGTTTTGCATTGTTTAGCTAATGACATATAATCCTTACTATCGACTGATGCCGATCGAACTTTTGTGAGAATATTTTTTCCACAATTTGTGCATGAAATGTGATAAGTTCACTTTTTAGGTGGCATGTTGGATCACTAAATGTCATCTCTATTAGTGAATTAATCTTATATGTAGACATAGAATATGGAAGGTATCTAGTGACAACATGGTTACCTACTTATTCAAATTTTATAATATAATGCTATGTAATATATAATATAATATTATATCTATTTATAAAAGTAACATCAAAAAATTATTCTTCAATGTCAAGAATAGTAAAACAAGAGAAAATAATAGCAAGAATATATCAATCTTTCAATTATCCTTATCTTATCCAATCTTTTCAGATCATTGACTAATTTTGCAGTTAATCTAAGTATTAAAAATTAGACATTTTATATTGGTGAAATTAAAGAAAGGGACTTGTGACCCTCTATATCTAATAATTGATTAACTTTGCATGTGTTGTGTTTTCAAACGATCGATCTAAGCCAAAATAAAAAATGGTTTACATATGACAAAAAATGTATAGTTTATTTCTGTTTGTTCAGAGTAGTGATATTCATCTTATTTTGTTTTACTTCTTTTTGATATAGGTTTTCATCTTATGTAATTTTACATCTTTACAAAGCAAAAACAAATACTGAGACGTATTCTACTCATGCATAATAATTTGATTAAAATAAAAAGGTTACATCATATGAGGAATCATTCAATTAGCCAGAATTAGCCACTTTGCATAGAATGGTTACAATGGATCTCTTGACCCTGGGCTTTATTGGATACTCTTATGTGGGCCTAAATAATTGTCTACACAACTTAAAACGTTTAATACGTCTGGAGTGAGTGATGTACAAAATCGATGTAAAATAAAATATCTGTTATAAAACTAGCAAACAAGAGTTGAGATTATATATATTTCTTATATATATTGTCTTTTGAGAAAGTAAACGTGAGAGGAAGGTAGTTTTTATTTTCCTTACTTTTTCTTACAATTGATATGATATGGTATTTATAGGGGAGATGATCTATGACACGTATGAAAAAGATGACAATGTTATCTAAGTTTATGACATGTGTTTCTCCACATGTTGCAAGAAGGATAATAATTATCTAACACTCCCCCTTAATTATCCATCTTGCATTACGTATTGCCTCATTAAAAACCTAATCACGGCAAAACCCAAAAGGATAAAAACCATGACAAGGGAAAAAGAGTACAGTGATGTAATCTCTCCCTCCGACTAATGGACATAGCTCTTTCATCATAGGTCACGCAAATACCGCATTCCGATACCGTAAACGTGTTTCCGGAACGTTGTAGTAGGAAGAGCTTTGGTGAACAAGTCAGCTGGATTTTCGCATGACCGTACATACTCTATGTCCACTTCTTCATTTTTCTCAAGCTCCCGTATGTACGAGAAAAATCTTGGAGGAATGTGCTTTGTTCTGTCGCTTTTTATATAACCTTCTTTAAGTTGAGAGACACACGCTGAATTGTCTTCAAATATTTTCGTCGGATTTTTCTTATCAGTTATCCCACTTGCTTCTTGTATGTGTTGACTCATTGACCTGAGCCACACACATTCTCGACATGCTTCGTGAAGCGCAATAGTCTCTGCATGGTTCGAAGAAGTTGCAACCAGAGTTTGTTTCTGGGAACGCCAAGAGATCGCGGTTCCACCAATTGTAAAAACATAGCCGGTTTGCGATCGAGATTTATGAGGATCTGATAAGTATCCTGCATCTGCAAAACCAACCATACCAAACTCGGGTTTTCTAACATATATTAACCCCAGGTCAACTGTACCTTGGAGGTAACGGAATATATGCTTTATCCCGTTCCAATGCCTGCGAGTAGGAGCAGAACTATATCTTGCAAGTAGGTTAGTAGCAAAAGCAATATCAGGCCTTGTACAGTTTGCAAGATATAACAGTCCACCGATAGCGCTCATATAAGGTACTTCAGGACCGAGTACTTCCTCGCTATCTTCACATGGTCTAAAAGGATCTTTCTCTACATCGAGAGATCTATTTACCATTGGAGTACTCAAAGGAGTCGCTTTGTCCATAAAAAAGCGTCTTAATAACCTCTTCGTATAATTTGATTGATGCACAAATATTCCTTCTCGGAGATGCTCAATCTGGAGTCCAAGACAAAACTTTGTCTTTCCGAGATCCTTCATTTCGAACTCTTCTTTCATATGAGTTCGAGCATCATCAACCTCCTTTTGAGTTCCAATAATGTTCAGGTCATCAACATATACAGCAATGATCACAAAGCCAGATGACGATTTCTTTACAAAAACGCATGGACATATCGCATTATTCACATATCCTTTTCTCAATAGATATTCACTTAAGCGATTGTACCACATGCGTCCGGATTGCTTTAGTCCATAAAGTGATCGCTGTAACTTGACCGAACAAATCTCTCTAGATTTTGCTTTCAATGCTTTTGGCATTTCCAATCCTTCAGGGAGTTTCATGTATATATCATTATCTAATGATCCATATAGATATGCAGTCACAACATCCATAAGATGCATTTCAAGATTTTTCGATGCCGCTAGGTTCATCAAAAATCTAAATGTAATTGCATCCATCACCGGAGAATACGTTTCTTCAAAATCAATTCCCGGTCTCTGAGAAAAACCTTGGGCAACTAATCGGGCTTTATATCGTGTTACTTCGTTCTTTTCATTTACTTTTCTCACGAATACCCACTTGTACCCAACAGGATTTATATTCTCAGGCGTTATGACTATTGGTCCGAAAACATTTCTTTTATTCAGGGAGAGTAATTCAGTTTTGAATGGCCTTCTTCCACTCCTCCCAATCATGTCTTTTATGACATTCTAAAATGGACCTTGGGTCGGGATCATCATTTTCATGATCGATCTCTTTGGACACAGAAAAGGAGAACATTCCATCAATATCTTTTATTTTATTTCTGATCATAAATTTTTGATCACGGGCGTAGTTGATGGAAATCTCATACTTTTCTATTCCCTCCTCGTCATCTGGATCATCATCTTTATTTAGTTCTTTTTGAACCTTTATGCCTTCTTTCAGACATTTTTCAGTATCAGGTTCTTTAGGAACTTTTCCATTTATGTCTTCTTTCAGACATCTTTCAATATCAGGTTCTTCTGGAACCTTTCCACTTTGCTCAACCAATTTCTTTTTCTTTCGGGGATTTTTATCTTTAGAACCCGTTGGTCTCCCCCTCTTTAACTGAACCCTAGGTTCATTCATTGTGTTTCCATCAGTTTGTCCTTCAGGAACAACAACCCTTGATGGAACATTCTCAACGGGTATATATGACTTTGTCACCCTTCTCGTATCTGTAAACGCATCTGGTAACTGATTTGCCAAATTATGCAAGTGCACAATTTTCTGAACTTCCAGTTCTCTTTGATTTGTAGGGGGGTCAAGGTGTAACAACGACGGTGTACACCATGTAACTTCTTTAGGAATTTCTCTAATTCCTCCCCCTAACGCTGGAAATTCTTCCTCATTAAATGACAATCGGCAAACCGTGCCGTAAACATATCACCAGTTACTGGTTCAAGATACCTTATTATACTTGGTGACGTATAACCCACGTATATCCCCAATCTCCTCTGTGGGCCCATTTTTGTTCTTTGTGGTGGAGTTATCGGAACATAGACCGCACACCCAAAGACACGGAGATGAGATACATCTGGCTCCTGCCCAGATGATAATTGTAAAGGGGAGTATTTATTATCTGCACTCGGTCTCAGCCGAATAAGTGCCGATGCATGCAAAATAGCATGACCCCATACTGAAATTGGGAGCTTTGTTCTCAATATCAACGGTCTTGCAATCAACTGTAACCGTTTGATCAATGACTCGGCCATGCCATTTTGTGTATGAACATGGGGAACTGGATGCTCCACATCAAATCCCCACTGACATACAATAATCATTAAAGGTTTGTGATGTAAATTCACCAGCATTATCAAGCCTTACTTTCTTTATGGCATACTCTGAGAACTGCGTTCTCAACTTTATGATTTGAGCAATGAACTTTGGCGAAAGCCGTATTTCTTGTCGTCAAAAGACAGACATTTGACCATCTGCTAGATGCGTCAATCAATACCATGAAATACTTAAACGGCCCGCACGGTGGGTGGATTGGCCCACATATATCACCATGGATTCTTTCTAAAAACAATGGTGATTCATTGCTAACTTTTGCTGGTGATGGCCGAGTTATAAGTTTTCCTTGAGAACATGCATTACATGTAAACTCGCCCGTTTGCAAAATTCTCTCGTTCTTCAACGGATGGCCATTCGAATTTTGCACTATCTTTCTCATCATGACTGAACCGGGATGTCCTAGCCTCTCATGCCAGATTTTAAATGTATTAGTAAACTTCAAGTTTACTGTGGCATAGGACTCAGTCATGTTATTTTCGTACAATATAGTCCAGAGGATAACATTTTTAACTCTTCCAATATATGTTTTCTCTCGGACTTTATGCAAAGATATTCAATGCCATCTTTATTCATAGTCTTAATATGATATCCATTTCTCCGGATATCTTTAAAACTTAACAAGTTTCTATGAGACTCGGGGGAATATAATGCATCACTTATTTCAAATTTCGTCCCCCGTGGCATTGAAAATTTCACTCTTCCGGAGCCCTTAATAATCTTTGCACTACCAGATATTGTACTTACGCTTCCAGCATAATCTTTTATTTTGAGACTGGAGAAGTATTTCTTATCTTTAATTATTGTGTGCGTTGACGCACTATCTGCCAAACACATATCTCCATCCATAGTCTCAAAGTTTGACATTTTCTGAATTTAAAATATTCATAAAACATGTATTATTAAACATAAAACATTACAAATATCTTACAACAAAAGATATAGATACTATAATACATTAAACTTATATCACATCGTTTTTACATTTACTCATCGATTCTTTCTGAATCAACCAGAAAGTCTGATACGTCAAGATGAGTATCATCATTTAAACCATGAAAGGATGGTCCGGGTTCATCAGAGATGAAGTTTGTTTCACTTCCTTTCTCTTTCGCTTTTTGGGATTCTCTATACAGATCGGCTAAGTGTTTTGGTGTACGACAACCACGTACCCAATGACCTTTCATGCCGAATCTGTAGCAAACTTTTTTTGTTTGCCTTTTATCATCCCGGTCCCTTTCGTTTACGTGGAAGTCTTTGTTATTTCTTTCATCATACGGACGAAATCTTCTTCCTCGTCCTCTTCCACGACCATGATAACGATTTCGACCACGTCCACGACCTCGTCCTCTCCAATTATCATAACTGGATGATGCAACATTCGCTTCGGGGAATGGAGCTGATCCAGTAGGACGAGCATGATGGTTTAAAGTCACGAGTTAATTATTTTGCTCTGCTACAAGGAGTATTGCATCAACTCCGAGTAACGAGTATACCCATTCGCCCGTATTGTTGCTGTAGGACTACATTTCCAGGATGGAACGTGGAGAGAGTTTTCTCGATCATATCATAATCACTTATTTTCTCTCCACATAACATCATCCTAGATGTAATTCCGAACATCGCAGAATTATACTCACTTATACTTTTGTAGTCCTGGAAACCGGAGATGTATCCACTCGTGTTTAGCTTTCGGTAAGATCACATATTTCTGGTGATCGAACCTCTCTTTTAAAGATTGCCAGAGGTCCGCAGGATCCTCTTTCGTAATATATTCATCTTTTAAACCATCATGTATATGGTGTCGTAGAAATATCATGGCTTTAGCCTTTTTCTCAATCCGACACTGTTTTTGAAATATCGATGGTTTCCAAAAGCCGTTTCCTCTCAGGTGCATCTTTGCACCCACTGCCCAAGTCATATAGTTATTTCCCGTAATATCAAGGGCATTTATTTCGAGCTTTGTCAGATTCGACAATGATAACTGTATTCATAGAATAATATATTTAAAATATAATAAGTACGAGCCGTACTTGTTGTCTGTAGGACTACATTTCAGATGAACGTGGAGCGAGTATTTCGTCTTGTTATCATATCATAAGGTCACTTATTTCTCTCCACATAACTTTCATCCTTAGCTGTTGATTCCGAACATCGCAGATTTATATCTCCACTGTATACTTTTGTCAGTCCTGAAACCGCGAGATGTATCACTCGTGTATTAGCTTGTCAGGTAAGATACACATCATTCTGGTGATGCGCAAACCTCTCTGTTTAAAGACTTTGCCAGAGGTCCGCTGAGGCATCCTCTTTCGTCATATATCATCTTTTAACAACCCATCATTATATGGTGCGTCAGACAATATCATGGCTCTAGCCTTTTTCTGCATCCGACACTGTTTTGAAATATCGATGGTTTCCAAAAGCCCGTTTCCTCTCAGGTGCATCTTTGCACCCACTGCCCAAGTCATATAGTTATTTCCCGTAATATCAAGGCATTTATTTCGAGCTTGTCAGATTCGACATGATAACTGTATTCATAGATAATATATTTTAAAATATAATAAGTACAATATTTAAAGGTAAAAATTAAAAGCAGAAACTTAAATTAAAAGTAAACTTAAAATTGCAAAAATTAAAAGAGCATAAATAAAATTGGAGGCTTAGCTTTCCACATGATCAGGAGACAGAGTCTTCCATATTGATCATTTTTATTTTTCAAGGTCTGAGGAGACAAAGTCTACCATTTTAACCTTTTCTTTTATTCACGGAGGCAAAGCCTACCACGTGTTTCTCTGATCGTGAAGGCATAGCCTATCTTAACAATCAGTCGGGGAAGGCAACGCCTATCATCCCGAAGAATAAACGGAGAAGGCAGAGCCTTCACTCCGGAACAATAACAAAATTAAAATATTTAAAATTATTGAAGAACATAAATTAAACATTACCTCGCTAATATAACTTTGTTTGGTATAAGAGCCTCGTGCTGATAACGTGTT
>CAJHQQ010006328.1:0-10251 GCA_905132885.1 Moricandia moricandioides | reverse complement strand
GGCCCTTGAACTCAAAGGAGTGCTTGTTGGTGAAGCCATCATGGATAACTCGGCGAATCAGATTGCCAAGGTCTTCCAAGAAGTATGTGACCACCTTGCATAGGCAACACATCACACAAGACTTCATCTTCATATCTCCCAATGGCTAACGGAATAAGGACTTGACTTGAAACCTTCATCGGTGCCTTCTTCATTCAGCCATTGTAACCGGTAAGGCTTGGGATGTTTCTGAGCCATCAATCCCAACTTCTGGACCATTGTTTCACTTGCAGCATTCACACAACTACCTCCATCAACAATGAGGCTGCACACTTTTCCTTGGACCAAGCACCGGGTGTAGAAGAGGTTCTCACGCTGCTCTAGCTCCTCAGCCTTGTTTTGCAAGATTAGAAGCCTCCTTGCTACTAAAAGCTTTCCCTGGACTGGTCCTTCTTCATGCTCTTCTTCAGTGTCTTGTTCAGTGTCTTCTTGGTCAGACTCGGTGTTGTCATCTTCTGAGGCATACTCTCCATTTTCCAGCAAGATCATGACTCTCTTGTTGGTACATTCATTGGCATAATGACCTCTTCCTTTGATGTGATCATGGACCGGATCACTAAGGAGGACAAGGAGAGTCTAGATGAGCCACATGAAGCCACATTGCACCAACCACTTGGTGATGATGCTCTAGCCATTCCTGAAGGTCCCATGACTCGTTCCAGAGTCAAGAAGCTTAAGGAGAATGTTGTTGGATTACTCACTTCACATCCACACAAGAAAGTCTTGGACAAGGTCTGATCCGAGATGTCTTTGATCACCATTCAAGCCATCTCTACATCAAACTGAGTTAGTGTCTAGGCAAGACATGGGGTGCGTGCTCTTTTCCTTGCTTTTTGTTTTGTCCCACGAGGTTTTCCAGGAGGAAGGTTTTTAACGAGGCCACAACTTGTCTTCACATCACCTAAGTGCTATTCTCGGTCCAAGACTCAAAGAAGTTACATTGTTATTTCATTTTAAACTTATGTTAAACTTAGACTATAGTTTTATTTCTTTCCTTTTCTTGATCATTGTCGAAACCCTAGAGGATTTGTCTCTGGTTTCTTATTTAAAGAGGCCTCAACACCCTCTTGTATTCATTCAGTCTTTTAATAAACAAGTAACATTCATTCTTGACGGCTCTCTCTCTAGAAAGCTTGCCGAGTTCTGGTGTGTAGTATCCAGAGACCTAAGGGTGTTTAGTTTGGTGTGTCATATCCAGATCATTCATCTAGGAGTATCAAGAGATCATTCATCCCTCTTGTGTCACCATTCAATCCACACGCCTTGAAGAACTTGAGTCTCTGATTCGTTCTTGCAAGGATCTATCCATTCCCATCAACCAAAGAGCATCCTAGGGACACATCAAGTGGTATCAGAGCAACTTTGGTTGGGAAGTACTCGCTTTCTCTCTTGTTTTCTTGTTTCTTTTGATTGTTTCATCCGTGTCTCTTCTTTATCATCTTGACTAAGCATTAGAACTGATTTGTTTAAGGCTGCTCGAGTTGCATAAGAGTTTAGACAAGGATTATAGGACTTTCCTTTTTTGGTTTTTTCAAAAACCCTAGAGAGAGAAGAACCCTATCCGCATGTTTCCCTTTTGTCGATCACTTTGTTCTTGTGTTTAACTTGTTTATCACCTATAACACGAGTAGAATAAGCTTATTAGGGTGCTAGGAAACCTTAGAAGAGATTAGGAAAAAGTTTAGAGGTTTTTCCTTTTTGCATGAACTCATTCCTTTTTACTTAGCCGATTTCCTTTTTACTTTTGTCTTGCATTACAAGCTTGTTTCTTTTCCTTTTTGCTTGTTTTCTTTTTTCCTTTTTGCTTGTCTTCTTCCCTAGAAACCTTTTACTGGTTATTTTGGTTACCTTTGTGCAGGAAGCATGGTCTCCAAGTCTGAAGAAGAAGCTTAACTCGTCAGCTTCTCATGGAGGCTATGTCGGCTCAACTCAACCAAAACATGGTGGCAACCATGACCTAGATGATGAGGACCAACCTCAATGACCTCAGGAGAGAGCTCAGAGAAGACATCAGGAGAGCTACTAGTCAAGCACCAAACCGAGAGACTAGGAGAGAAAGAGAGAGGAGAGAGGAGAGACCTCATGCAACTCGCCAAGCGCATGAAGGTTATGAGGAGACTGACAATGAGTGTGAGCACCTCAGTTCATCCTCAAGAAGACATAGGCGTGTCCACAAGAGAAGGATGAACCAGGGAGATGAGCTTTCTGGTTTGAAGATCAAGATACCCCCATTCCATGGCAAGGCTGATTCGGATGCCTACCTTGAGTGGGAGAAGAAGATTGAAAGTCTTGATGGAAAGGAACCAATCTGTTACAGCAAGGAGAAAGAAGTCTCTAAGCCATTTAAAGAAGATAAACAATTCTGTTTATTCAGTGAAAAGGATAAGGAGGCGTTGTTACAAGTAATGATGGATGTGGAGAAGCAAATCAAACGGACCAACACAACACGTCCATCCATTGAAACACAGCATCAAGAACCAGCACCAGTTGCGACTATCCAAGAAGATCAAGACAAGGTAACCTCCCATATCTTTCATAAAGGAGAGCAGCCTGATCAGAACGTCATGGTCCCTTTAACACAACACATGGTAGCAGAGAAGACACCCAGGGAACCTCAGAGAGCTCGTAGAATGAATCAACTAATTGTCTTTGATCCATGTGATTTCCAAAGGACCTTCTTAGGTACTTTTCTGTTCACTCCTTTTGTTTGGTACAAGAAAAGAGAAGTGGAACTATCAAGACACGACTTGGATATGAGACATCTTGTATTTGAGCCTGGAGGAGAGGTCTGGAATCAGAAGAACAAGATCAAACAGATTAAGAAGAGTTCAGCTGCACCAACATTTGATTTTGTAGATTTCTCATCCTCTGAAGATAAGGGGTTGCACGTCTCAGCTCAGCAGGAGTTTCACTATGAAACCAACTGGAGAATGAATCCAATTCAGTCACGGATCCAACAAACCAGACAACGCAGAAAATGGCCTCCTGATCATCAAGATATTGCTAGTTTTGCAAAACATGTCGGTTTGGATCTTTCCCAAGAGGAACTTATAGCTGATTGTGCTGGAAGGTTACAGACCTACTCGTGGAGACCTAGAGAATATTTCCACAAGATTATCACCCTTGGAGAGTGCTCTGTTCGTGCTAGAACAAGTTGGGGTCATAAGGAGTTTGAAGTTGATCAAAAAGACTTGCATCTTGACCATATCAAGATATGGAAGCCACCAAATAAGCAGCAACTTCAGTACCAATGCAAAGATTATCAAAATGTAATTGGAGATGAAGAATTCACTAGAGTCAATGGTGAAGTGATTACTGGAGCAGGAGAAGAACTCATGTTTTCTTCTCAAATCAAAGAGAAACCACCAGATAAACTTAGTCTACAACAATCTCCAAGAAACCAACCCGGGGTAACTATCTAAACTCAAAGAAAAACATGAAGCCTGATTTGCTTGCTGTGGGTACAGGTCAAACTGTTTTGAGATCTACCATTTTCGAAAAGAGAAGCTATGATAATGAACAGAGTATCAAGAATGGGTTGTTGGCTAAAGTTGATGATGCAACAATCAAACCTTGGAAACTGTCTAGCCGCCAGCCTTGACATAGGGAACAGTCCGAGGGTCATATCTCAACAACCACAAGGAATTAACCATCAAACTCGACTGCCATGGAAACTTAACTCATCAGGGTCTCACGTCGATTTGGAATCAAGTCCAAACCTTCTCAGATGAAAGAGTTATGGGTTCTACAAATCGGGTGATCCTGTATTGGCTATCTTTGAATTTTTCTAAGTTTAAAACATCTCAATCCTATATATGGCGACCAGGTGAGCATGCTAAGGTACGTGATCATGTTTCAAGAGTTCCTTTATCAATTACACAGATATGATGCACTTGTTTTTGTCAAAGGAGCCATGTGCAGGTTATGATGAAGCTTGGAAGCATACAAGAAGAAAGAACAAGCATGTGGAAGACAAGCGGTTCAAGCTCACCTGATTTGGATCAGGATAAGCACCAAGACGTCACTGGATTCATCCTCATCAAAGAAGCACCACCAGATGCAGCACACAAGCCAAAACCGAGTAAAACAGATTTGAGGACAAATCTTTTTGAAGAGGGAGGGGATGATGTGATCATGGAAAGCACCAAAGAATGGAAGCATGAACCTGAACCTGAAGAGCTTGAGGATGCAACATTTAAGAGTACATTTGATGTGATCATGGACCGGATCACTAAGGAGAACAAGGAGAGTCTAGATGAGCCACATGAAGCCACATTGCATCAACAACTTGGTGATGATGCTCTAGCCATTCCTGAAGGTCCCCATGACTCGTTCCAGAGTCAAGAAGCTTAAGGAGAATGTTGTTGGATTACTCACTTCACATCCACAACAAGAAAGTCTTGGACAAGGTCTGATCCGAGATGTCTTGATCACCATTCAAGCCATATCTACATCAAACTGAGTTAGTGTCTAGGCAAGACATGGGGTGTGTGCTCTTTTCCTTGCTTTTGGTTTTGTCCCACGAGGTTTTCCAGGAGGAAGGTTTTAACGAGGCCACAACTTGTCTTCACATCACCTAAGTGCTATTCTCGGTCCAAGACTCAAAGAAGTTACATTGTTATTTCATTTTAAACTTATGTTAAACTTAGACTATAGTTTTCTTTCTTTCCTTTTCTTGATTCATTGTCGAAACCCTAGAGGATTTGTCTCTGGTTTCTTATTTAAAGAGGCCTCAACACCCTCTTGTATTCATTCAGTCTTTTATAAACAAGTAACATTCATTCTTGACGGCTCTCTCTCTCTAGAAAGCTTGCCGAGTTCTGGTGTGTAGTATCAGAGACCTAAGGGTGTTTCAGTTTGGTGTGTCATATCCAGATCATTCATCTAGGAGTATCAAGAGATCATTCATCCCTCTTGTGTCACATTCAATCCACATGCCTTGAAGAACTTGAGTCTCTGATTCGTTCTTGCAAGGATCTATCCATTCCCATCAACCAAAGAGCATCCTAGGGACGCATCAAGAATGTAGTTGCTGATGCACTATCTCGGAGGTATGTTCTCTTGACCACCTTAGATGCTAAGTTGCTTGGGTTTGAGCAGATAAAAGATATGTATGATACTGATCATGATTTCAAGGAAGCTTATGCTTCATGTGCTAAGTTTGCTTCAGGGCATTACTTTAGAAAGGAAGGCTATTTGTTTTATGACAATAAATTGTGTGTGCCTAATTGTTCTTTGAGAGATCTTTTTGTCAGGGAATCCCATGGGGGCAGTCTAATGGGACACTTTGGGATTGCCAAGACCTTGAAAGTTTTACAGGATCACTTCTATTGGCCGCACATGAAGAGAGATGTGGAGAGAATCTGTGGAAGGTGTGCTACTTGCAAGCATGCCAAGTCCCAAGTTCAAAACCAGGGTTTGTATACTCCTTTGCCCATTCCAAACCATCCGTGGAATGACATCTCTATGGACTTTATTGTTGGTTTGCCTAGAACTAGGACTGGAAAGGATTCTATCTTTGTTGTTGTTGATAGGTTCTCTAAGATGGCCACATTTCATAGCATGTCACAAGACTGATGATGCATTACATGTAGCTAACTTATTCTTTAAGGAGGTTGTACGTTTGCATGGCATGCCTAGAACCTATAGTTTCTGATAGGGACACTAAGTTTCTTAGCTTACTTTTGGAAGACACTTTGGTCTAAGTTAGGCACTAAGCTATTGTTCTCTACTACATGTCATCCACAAACTGATGGGCAAACTGAGGTAGTTAATAGGACTTTAGGAACACTCCTGCGTGCATTCATTAGAAAGAACTTAAGGACATGGGAAGAATACTTACCACATTGTGAATTTGCATACAATCATGCTATGCATTCTGCTTCTAAGTATTCACCTTTTGAAATTGTTTATGGGTTCAATCCCACCTCTCCTTTGGATCTAATGCCTTTACCTGAGTGTGAAAGGACAAGTCTAGATGGCAAGAAGAAAGCCAGAGATGGTCCAACAGATTCATGAGAAGGCTAGACAGAACATTGAGCAGAAGACCAAGCTTTATGAGAAGCAAGCAAACAAGGGGAGACGTGTGAGGACCTTTGAAGTTGGTGACCAAGTTTGGTTGCACCTGAGGAAGGATAGGTTCCCCAACGAGAGGAAGTCCAAGCTGATGCCAAGGGTTGATGGACCCTTTGAGATCATCCACAAGATCAATGACAATGCCTACAAGCTTGATCTCCAAGGTAAGTATGATGTATCAAATAGCTTCAATGTCACTGACTTGGCTCCTTTTGCTGTAGATGAACCTGATTTGAGGACAAATCCTTTTCAAGAGGGAGGGGATGATGTGATCATGGACCGGATCACTAAGGAGGACAAGGAGAGTCTAGATGAGCCACATGAAGCCACATTGCACCAACCACTTGGTGATGATGCTCTAGCCATTCCTGAAGGTCCCATGACTCGTTCCAGAGTCAAGAAGCTTAAGGAGAATGTTGTTGGATTACTCACTTCACATCCACAACAAGAAAGTCTTGGACAAGGTCTGATCCGAGATGTCTTGATCACCATTCAAGCCATCTCTACATCAAACTGAGTTAGTGTCTAGGCAAGACATGGGGTGCGTGCTCTTTTCCTTGCTTTTGGTTTTGTCCCACGAGGTTTTCCAGGAGGAAGGTTTTTAACGAGGCCACAACTTGTCTTCACATCACTTAGACCCTATTCTCGGTCCAAGACTAAAAGAAGTTACATTTTTATGTCATTTTAAACTTATGTTAAACTTAGACTATAGTTTTCTTTCTTTCCTTTTCTTGATCATTGTCGAAACCCTAGAGGATTTGTCTCTGGTTTCTTATTTAAAGAGGCCTCAACACCCTCTTGTATTCATTCAGTCTTTTAATAAACAAGTAACATTCATCTTGACGGCTCTCTCTCTCTCTAGAAAGTGTGCCGAGTTCTGGTGTGTAGTATCCAGAGACCTAAGGGTGTTTAGTTTGGTGTGTCATATCCAAATCATTCATCTAGGAGTATCAAGAGATCATTCATCCCTCTTGTGTCACCATTCAATCCACACGCCTTGAAGAACTTGAGTCTCTGATTCGTTCTTGCAAGGATCTATCCATTCCCATCAAACAAAGAGCATCCTAGGGACGCATCATCCTTGGCACTTGAAACACTTGACATCACGAGCTCTGGAACTAGAAGCTTCAACCTTGCCTTTGCCCTTGTCAAGAGCACTGCTTGGTTTGGCCTCTTCTCTTGGATAGGACTTGTTATCCTTCTGGAACGGTTTAGACTTCTCTTCCTTGGTGTTGTGTAACCGGTTCGAGCCATACTGGTTGCGTGAATGTCCCCTCCTCTTGAGATGTTGTTCCACAAGAATGGCCTTGTGTAGCATCTCTTCAAGCTCCACATAATGTTGCATCTCAACATTGTCTTGTATCTCTCGGTTTAAACCACAAAGGAATCTAGACATGGTTGCTTCTCTATCCTCTGATATGCTAGCCCTCAGCATGAGTAACTCCATCTCCTGGTAATACTCCTCCACTGATCTTGATCCTTGGGTAAGTTTCCTCAGCCGGTGGTGCAAGTCTCTATGATAATGGCTTGGAACAAACCTCTTGCGCATGATAGACTTCATCTATGTCCAAGTCTCAACTGGTTCCTCTCCATTCCTTCTACGAGTTGTGATGTACTGATCCCACCAACTCAAAGCATAGTCATAGAACTCAGTGGCAGCAATCTGAATCTTCTTGTGGTTTGTGTACTGCTTACACTGAAAGACTAGCTCAATCTTCTTCTCCCACTCAAGGTAGGCATCCGGATCAGCTTTGCCATGGAATGGGGGTATCTTGATCTTCAAACCAGCAAGCTCATCTCCCTGGTTCATCCTTCTCTCTTGGGCACGCCTAGGTCTTCTTGAGGATGAACTGAGGTGCTCATACTCATCGTCAGTTGATGCGTCCCTAGGATGCTCTTTGGTTGATGGGAAGGGATAATCCTTGCAAGAACGAATCAAAAGACTCAAGTCCTTCAAGGCGTGTGGATCGGATGGTGACACAAGAGGGATGAATGAACTCTTGATACTCCTAGGTGAATGGTTTGGATATTACACACCAAACTAAGCACCCTTAACTCTGGATATGACACACCAGAACTCGGCACACTTCTTTTAGAGAGAGAGAGAGCCGCAAAGATGAATGTAACTTGAATATAAAAGATTGGATGAGTACAATAGGGTATAAGGCACCCCTTAAATAAGAAAACCCGAGACATGCCTAGGGTTTTCGACAAAGAACCAAAAAAGGAAAGACATAAAAACTATAGTCTAAAGTTTAAAATGAAATAACATGTACTTCTATTAGTCTTGGACCGAGTGTAGCACTTAGGTGATTTGTAGACATGTTGTGGCCTCGTTAAAAACCTTCCTTCTAGAAAACCTCGTGGGACAAAACCAAAAGCAAGGAAAAGAGCACGCACTCCATGTCTGCCTAGACACTACCTCAGTTTGGTGTAGAGATGGCTTGAATGGTGATCAAGACATCTCGGATCAAACCTTGTCCAAGACCTTTTTGTTGTGGATGTGAAGTGAGTAATCCAACAACATTCTCATTAAGTTTCTTGACTCTGGAACGAGTCATGGGACCTTCATGGATGGTTAGAGCATCTTCATCAAATGGTTGATGCATGGTGGCTTCATGTTGCTCATCTAAACTCTCCCCATTGTCTTCCTTAGTGATCCGGTCCATGATCACATCATCCCCTCCCTCTTGAAAAGGATTTGTCCTCAAATCAGGTCCATCTACAACAAAAGGAGCCAAATCAGTGACATTGAAGCTATTTGATACATCGTACTTACCTTGGAGATCAAGCTTGTAGGCATTGTCATTGATCTTGTGGATGATCTCAAAGGGTCCATCAACCCTTGGCATCAGCTTGGACTTCCTCTCGTTGGGGAACCTATCCTTCCTTAGGTGCAACCAAACTTGGTCACCAACTTCAAAGGTCCTCACACGTCTCCCCTTGTTTGCTTGCTTCTCATACAGCTTGGTCTTCTGCTCAATATTTAGTCTAGCCTTCTCATGAATCTGTTGAATTAACTCGGCTTTCTTCTTGCCATCTAGACTTGTCCTTTCACACTCAGGTAAAGGCATTAGATCCAAAGGAGAGGTGGGATTGAACCCATAAACAATCTCAAACGGTGAATACTTAGAAGCAGAATGCATAGCATGATTGTATGCAAATTCACAATGTGGTAAGTATTCTTCCCATGTTCTTAAGTTCTTTCTAATGAATGCACGCAGGAGTGTCCCTAATGTCCTATTAACTACCTTCAGTTTGCCCATCAGTTTGTGGATGACATGTAGTAGAGAACAAAAGCTTAGTGCCTAACTTAGACCAAAGTGTCTTCCAAAAGTAACTAAGAAACTTAGTGTCCCTATCAGAAACTATGTTCTAGGCATGCCATGCAAACGTACAAACCTCCTTAAAGAACAAGTTAGCTATATGCAATGCATCATCAGTCTTATGACATGCTATGAAATGTGCCATCTTAGAGAACCTATCAACAACAACAAAGATAGAATCCTTTCCAGTCCTAGTTCTAGGCAAACCAACAATAAAGTCCATAGAAAGGTCATTCCAAGGGATGGTGTGGAATAGGTAAAGGAGTATACAAACCCTGGTTTTGAACTTGTGATTTGGCATGCTTGCAAGTAGCACACCTTTCACATATCCTCTCCACAATCTCTCTTCATATGCGGCCAATAGAAGTGATCCTGTAAAACTTTTAGAGTCTTTGGCAATCCCAAAGTGTCCCATTAGACTGCCCCCATGGGATTCCCTGACAAAAAAGATCTCTCAAAGAGGCATTAAGGCACACACAATCTATTGGTTCAAAGAATAGTAATCATCCTTTCTAAAGTAGTACCCTGAGGCAAACTTAAGCAATGAAGATAGCTTCCTTGAAGTCATGATCAGTATCATACATGTCTTTTATCTGCTCAAATCCAAGTATCTTAGCATCTAGAGTGGTCAAGAGAACATACCTCCGAGATAGTGCATCAGCAACTACATTCTCCTTACCTTGTTTATACTTGATCACGTATGGGAAGGTCTCAATGAATTCAACCCACCTTGCGTGTCTCTTGCTAAGCTTACTCTGCCCTTTTAGATACTTGAGGGACTCATGATCAGTGTGGATGACAAACTCTTTGG
>CAJHQQ010006327.1:0-10252 GCA_905132885.1 Moricandia moricandioides | reverse complement strand
TTTAATATTTGTAAAACCATATATAAATATAAGGGGGATTTGCTAAAAACAACCTAAAATTTCAATCTAAACCTAAAAGTGTACCCCAATTTCAATCAAATGCAAAACCAACCTACAAGGGTGATAAAAGTATTATTTAACCCTTATGACTAAACAAAAAACAGAAGTGTATTTTACGTTTCTATCATTTGTTAGTCTACACCTAACAGAAAGAAGTCTACATAAATGTAGACCTCGTACGAAGTCTATTCACTCGGTAGACTTGTTTGTAGTCTACATCATAATTTTATCTAATAATTTAATTTTAAAAATGTATAAAAATAATTGTTGTAATATTTTTAACTAATCATTAATATAATAGATAATATGAAGTAAAAAAAAATAAAATTTTATATAATTAAACACTTTTAAGGAACATTTAGGGTTTGAGATTTTTGGTTAAGGGGTTCGTAGACATATTATAAAGTCTACATATATGTAGACTTTTTTTCAGTATACACACAATTTAACCTAACCGGATTTAACCAATATAATTTTATGATCAAATAAAATATTTACGGTTTGAGATTTGTGGTTAAGGGGTTCGTAGACATATTATAAAGTCTACATATATGTAGACCTTTTTTCAGTTTACACACAATTTAACCTAACCTAATTTAACCAATATAATTTGATGATCAAATAAAACATTTACGGTTTGAGATTTGTGGTTAAGGGGTTCGTAGACATATTATAAAGTCTACATATATGTATACCTTTTTTTCAGTCTACACACAATTTAACCTAGTATATAAATACGATTTCTCAAGCTTTTCAGGTAAAAAAAAAACTAATCTTCGCCGTATCTCTCTCTAGGCGATTTCCGGCGAGATTTCCGGCGAACTCGATCCACGCAGTTTCCCATTCTCTTCGTCTCTGTCTCCTCCATTGCTCTGGTAAGTTAAATGTCTCTTTTTACCTCTCTGTTCATAAAAAGTGACCACTTTTACCTTTTTCTCTTTTCAGATCTGAGCCGGTGACTTCTAAGGAACAGTGCTTCTCGTCCAAATTTCTGTTTCCGGTCAGTATCATGGCTTCTACTTCATCTCTCTGTCCTAACCATCAAGGGACTGTGCTTCATCTTTCCAACGTACGTCTCTGTGTCATCTCTATCTCTTGTTTAACTAATAACCTAACAAGCTCATCTTTGTTTACTAACCTTTTAGTTTCTTTAGATTCAGATCTGAGTCGGTCAGTCTTAGATCCATTTCTCTAACGAGCATTGCATCCTCTTTAATCCATTTCTCTGCTTCCGGTGAGTCTCCTTCATTTTGAAGTGTAGTATGAAGTTTCGAATTTGTAGACTGAAATTTTGAATTTGTAGACTGATATTTTGAATTTATAGACTGATATTTTGAATTTGTAGACTGATATTTTGAATTTTGTAAACTAATATTTTGAATTTGTAGACTTCTCATGTAAATGATGTTTTGAATTTTTAGTACCCTGATGTTTGAATTTATAGGCTTCTCGTGTAGGCTTTATTTTAAATTGTAGACTTCTCGTGTAGAATGCACTTATATAATTCTTTGTTTGTGTCTTCTTGGTGCATGTTACAAAATGGATAAACCTGATTTCCTATCGAGGTTGTATACTCTAGGGAGGAGCTCAAGAACTGTGAGTAACAGACAGTTGTATCAGGCTTTTGTACCAGACATATGGTTGTAACAAACTTATGTAATTTGCTTGCTGCAGACTGAAGTATTAGTCTTCTTTTACAGAAGACTTTTATAGAAGTCTGGTACTCGACTATATATCAAAATATCATCATTTGTATCAGTATAGTACTCTTTTTTCAGAGATTTTAATTCATTTTCGACCAAAATTACAATTCCAATACAATCCAGAGATTTACATATTAGTCTTTTTTTATAAGAGACTTAAAAAGAAGTCTATTTTTTGTTCAAGAAGACTAACATGTTGGTCTGCACGACAGAAAGTAACATTAGAACTTAAAGTAATAGAAAAATTAAGACCTACGATTTCAACAAAAGTTCATCAAATAAGACAACATCCAAAGCGACAATACAGCTGATAAATTAAATACATAAGACATAAGAAAACATCCAAAGCAATACGACACCATCCAAAGCAATAAGACACCATCCAAAGCAATATACAATTGATCAATTCAACACATAAGAGATAATACATAAGACAACATCCAAAGCAGTAAGACAACACTGATTTAACTTAGACAGTTTGGATGTGACTTGGTTGTTTGCACTGTGACAATTAATGTAGACTTATTAATATGTCTACAATTGTTTCCTAGCAATATAGCAAAATCAAAAGTATTATACTTTCATAATTACAACAGTTTTTCTATCCAAAATCACTCAAACCCATTAGGATTAACTATTACACACTTTCAAACGAAAAAATTGTGAAAATATTTAATGCATAGTACACAAATTAACTTTTAATGTAAATTTCGAAATAGACTCCATGTTCAGTCTACAACGCTGTAGACTTTCTTTTCAGTTTACATCCGTAGACGGTCAGATAGGTCTACTTTTTGGGTTAGTTTTTGCAATTGACCATTTTACGGGTTACTTTTTATAGTTGAAAAAAAGTTGTGATTTTATTTAAGCAGACTTCGTTTTCAGTCTACAACTTCAAAAATGTTAGTTTTCGCTATTGACCAGAATTTTCCAAGATTTGACTTTCAGAGGTAGACTAAATATACAGTCTACATGTTTTAATTTTTTTGAATGAGGTTAGTTTTGCAATTGACTATGTTTGACTTTTTAGGGGGTAGACTGAAATGAACGTCTACAGATTTTTAGACTTCGAAAGAAGTCTACTATCAAATCCGACGAGTCAGTTTTGCATTTGACAAAAATAAAAAAATAGACTTCACGGGTAGTCTACATTTTTTTTTTCGGGAAGAGAAGACTGCATATGAAGTCTACATATTAAAAAAAAAAAATTAAAAAAGTTTTAGTCAAACACAAAACTAACCTTTTCAACGCAGTCAAAATTTTGGTCAAATGCAAAACTGACCTCTTCGTAGACTTATGTTGAAATCTACGCTTCGTAGACTTATGTTGAAGTCTACTTATGAAAAGTCAAAAGTTCATTCAAATGCAAAACTAACCTCTTTTGCGTAGTCGTCTTTGTAGGTCTACGTACTTTTTTGTTTTTGTTGTCAAAGGTTAAGATGTAGACTGTCGGGGAAGGCTACGTTACAAAAAAAAATCTGTTTAGTCAATTGCAAAACTGACATGTGCGTTGACAAATAGACTGCATTGTATGTCTACATAAGGGCGTAGACATATAAAACAGTCTACTATCGCGACACAGATCTGAGAAACGACTTAAACCATGAAAATAGTTACCTTTTTGCAGTGTGAAGCTCGTTTCCAGCCTTTTCAACCGTCCAAACTCCAATATTGACCAAAATGAAACATTTTTGACGATTCACAAGTGAAAAAAAACAAAATTATGAAGTTTATGATTATGAAAAGAGAGATTTTTAGATGGAAATGTAGAGAAAATGAGAGGAAATGAAGATTTGCTTGTTTAGAATGAGAAAAAAGTGGTTGAAAATTCAATTCTAAAGCTTTAAGAGATCAAAAATGGTGGTTGAAAATATTGATGATGATGGCATAGTTGTAATTAAGAAGAAATGTTTAGGGTGTATTTGGTTTTTTGTATTTTTCAAAATTAATAAATAAATAAATAATAATGGCAAATTTGTAAATAATTCAAAAACTTATGGGTATTATGAAAAATTCAATGATGAATAGTAACTAAAAAAAAAGAGGTTGGTTTTGCATTTGACTTGAATTTTTAGGTTGTTTTTGAAAAAAACCCTAAATATAATAATAAAAAATAAACCATTCCAAATATTTTTTTTAATTTTATTTAAAATATTTTAAATTTATATTTATACATAAAAATATAAATTTACTTATTTTTTTTTAAAAAAAAAATTATCTTAATTATTTTGTAACGATTGATATCCATCTATGAGCTTTCAAATTTTTCATACTAAACTTCCGGAAATAATCTACTAAGTAGACTTTCAACGTAGTTTACTACATAATTTTAAATTTAGTAAACTTTAAAAGAAGTTTTCTATGCAATAAAATTTAACCTACGATTTTCGAGATGCGTAAGTTTGTAAAATTCAATCACTTTTCTCTTATCTCTTTAAATTTGAAGAAAAACTTTAGTTTAATTTCTTAATGTTTTCTCCTGTCTTTCTCATAGTATTATTTTTTGTAGGTATTTTCCTTTATGGTTTTCATCTCCTACTCTAAAAATTTAAGATTTAGATCTATAATTTTTAAATACGTCTTTTATGTTAATATTCAAATATAGATTGAAACTCTATATGTTTCTCTTGCTATAATATTGTATTAATTATATTTTGATTATTTTTAAAATTTAAAAGTTATTTTCATGTTTCCTAAATTTACAGAAAATTATCTAATATAGTAGACTTCTTATAAAGTCTCCTTAAAATTAAAAAATATTCTGATAGTCTTAATTTTTAAACAGATTTCTAATGAAATCTATTAAAATATTTTTTTGTCTTATATTTTCTCATAGTTTATCTTATTTTGAGGTATTCTCTTACATTATTTTTATCTCCTCCACCCAGATGTAAGGCTTACATCTATAGATTTTAAATATGTATTTTTTTTATATTCAAATAAAGTTATAGATTTGAACTATGTGCTTAGTTTGCTACTATTTTATATTATAAATTCTATTTTGGATGTTGTTTAGATTTAAAGCTATTTTCACGTTTTCTAAATGAACAATTCAGAACTGAAAATATATGATACAATAGATTTCTAAGGCAGTTTACTAAAATATGATTTTAATTTTTTTTGTCTTAAGTTTTCTCATAATTTTATCTTATTTTTTGGTATTTCTTACATGATTTTCATCTTCTCCTCCTACAAATGTAAGATTAATTCAATAGATTTTAAATATGTATTTTTTTATATTCAAATAAAGTTATAGAGTAAAACTATATATTTTGGCTTTGCTACTATTGTAGATTAAAATTCTATTTTAAAGATTTTTAGAATTGAAAATATTTTCACATTTTTAAATGAACATTTTTTGAAATTTATTCATTACAGTACACTTCTTATGAATCATATTTAAAAGTTAAGATTAGTAGACTTCATATGAAGTACATTAAACCATATATAAGGAGACTTCTTAAATCGAATAAAATATTATTTCAATTTTTTTCTTGTATGTTTTTTCTTATAATTTTATTTTATTTTGCAAGTATTCTCTTACATGGTTTTCATCTCCTCCTTCCAAAAATTGAAGATCCATAGATTTTAATATGTATTTTTATGTTTAATTAAATTCAAAGAAATTTATCCAATAAATCTCCATGATTTTTCTTTGCTACTATTTTAGATCCTATTTTGATTTTTTCTTCAGATTTAAAGATATTTTCACGTTTTTAAGTGTACATTTTTCAGATCTAATAATTATTCGATACAACAAAATTTTGATGAAATCTAGTTGAAAGTTAAGAATAGTATACTTCAAATAACGTCAACTAAACCCTAAAACTTAAGCATACTTCATCAGAAATCTACTAAAATATGATTTTAATTTTATTTTATTAAGTCATTCTCCTAATTTTATTTTATTTTGCAGACATGCTTTTCCAAGGCTTTCATCTCCCCCTCCTAAATACGTAAGATTTATATCTATAAATTTTAGATGTGTATTTTAGTAGTTAAGGTTAATAGACTTCAATTGAATATTAAACCATAAATTTTAAGTAGAGTTCAAATAAAGTCAACTAAAAGGAGAATATAACTTTTTTTTATCTCATGTCATTTTTATAATTTAAATCATTTTAAGAATTATTTTATTGTCTTTTGTAGATCTTATTAGTATACATCATTAGAAGACTTCATTAACATACTTCATTTGAACCATTCAGAATATGAATAATCTAACAAAAGAAATTTTTATTAGATTTGATATGTAAATTAATATTTTGATGCATAATCCTTAAACATAGAATTCATTTTTAGTGTTTCACTTGTAAGATATTATTAATTTTTCTTAGTTATCAAATTTATCACAATATACTCTAATCAACCAAAAAAAAATTGAAACCACCATGATTATTACATAAATATATTAAACTCACCCACTAAAAACGATAATACACACATGTGAGAACAAGAAAATCTACAAAACACTCTTCAAGAACTCAAGAGTAAAACTAAACATAAAGACTTCCCTAGAAGTCTCAAGTGTATACTTCAAACATAATAACACATAATTTTTGACCACTGATTTTCTGTATATAACAGGTAACTGAAACATTTTCTGCCAAAAACATTGTAAAAAGTTAGTGAATAGATATTTCATGTTTGATAAAATTATAGAAGCGGACTTCTAAGAAAGTTTACACTTATTATTTAACAACCCAATTAAACAAGAAGATTATCATATTATTTGTATTATATTATCATATTCAAACTAACAAAACTCAGTGAAACCATGTAAATTAAGAAGATTGATCAATAAAGTTGCATAAACACAATATAAATTTTAACCAAATATATATATCACCAAAAGCACCATGGCTGATAATAACACCAAGCATATCTTTTTTAATTCAGCCACGGTCTTGTTTTTTTTTAAAAGGTACTAGATTCTGACCCGCCCTCTCAAAGGGCGGGTATATTTTTTGTATATTAAAAATTAAATATAACTGTAAAAAAATTTTATTGGTGATATAATTCAAAGATGTCTATTTCGGATAATTCAAATACCATGACATATCATTGAATCAAAGATGATTAATATGTCTAATGATTTTTATAAAAAAACATAACTGCCTTATATATAATATTAAAAAATCTTTTATGAGAAATATATTGAACAAACTTATTTAAAAACTGTATATTTATATGAAACATGGTCCTTTAAAATAGGAGATAAAAAAAACTGTTAAGAAAAAGTGGTTTAGTTGCAGTTATTAAAATGTGAATATATTTTCATAAAATCACGTGATGTTTGATGTAGCTTGTTTTAGTACAGTTTTAAAATTGATTTTTAAATTGTACATAACATATATCAACTAGTCATGTTCTTGTTTTAATAGAATAGATTTAATTTGGTCATGTCCAAATCTTTTGGTAAATATATGCCTCTGTTCCATGTATGATCATCAATCTATTGTAAGAATCAAAGTTATATTTGTTTTGTAAGATTGCAAAATATCTACCATATAAACTCATACATCTCTTCATTAATTCAAAAGAATACTCATATTTGCATCTCTTATCGTCACTCAGATCTATGAGTACTCTCAGTCTCCATAAAAATATAACATAAATAAGAATCAGTAGAAAGAATAACAGACGATTTTTTCTAGTCCATGTTTCTTTTCTTCCATGTCCTAATAAACAAGTTTAGATTCAAAGTCAATTTGAATTCAATTTTTTCAACCAATGACCAATACTTTGATTAATGTAAACAGTAAAAGTTTGATAGTCTACTCTTCAATCAAAAACAAAATCTTATTAAGTAAAGACCAGACTAAACTTAAAATTAGACATATTTTTAAGTAGATTAACAAAACTTAAAATAGAGTTAGTCATTAATAACAACGGGTAAGCAAGTTTAGTTAGTTTGGTTTTTGGTTTGTCATTAACAGCAACAAAAACAAATAGTGAGACGAATAACACCGTAAATACATTATATACACCAATTATCAAACCATGAAAACTCCCCAAGATATACACGGAGATATCATCTCTCAAGTTGCATGGTTCTTAAGTAAAAAAAAAAAAGTTGCATGGTTCTGACGAACAAGCATCCAAAATATTATGGAAGGTTTAGCACAGGCAACATAAGACAATCATATGTACAAGAATATTAATTTGACTTCAATGACGTTCCGTCCATTAGCATCGAAGAGGAAATACAACGACCTAATGAAGAAATGTGTCTCCGCCAATACCATTAAGTTTTACTACGTGAAAAACTTACAAAAGTATTTTCAGAAATAAAAACACAAACTTAGGGCTGTAACACTCAATACAACAGAGGCAGGTTTGTACAACAATGAATACCTCACCAAGATGAAAACGAGTCAAACTCACTTTAACTGGTTTCTAAATTTTGCTGAGTTGAAAGTAATATCTTACATATTTGCATGGTTTTGATCATCTCTTTTGATGCATCTTTGAGCATCTAAGATATCATTTAGGCATATTTAGGTTATATTGCATTACATTTGTCTATATCAAGTGTTGGAGATTTTATTGGTGAATTTGAAAGCATTTGAAACGTTTTGAGGCCAAAAATGAAGTTTGAGGTAAAAGTCAATAGCGACTTATAGAGGTCGCGAATTATAGAGGGTTTTCCGTGAACCGTAGCGACATGCGTAGCGACTAGGAGAGGTCGCTACGATAATTTGCGTGAACCCGTAGCGACATATGGAGGTCGCTACGAATCCTAAGAAGTTGAAATATTTTAATTGTCATAGCGACCAAACCGTAGTGACTTCAGTAGGTCGCTACAGACGGAAAAAAATTCAACTTTTTATGGGTCAACCTAGGTTTGTTGGGTTGACCGACCGAGCTCGTTTTTAGACTTCTATAAATACTTTTAAACCTAATATTGGGACTTATCTCATTTTCTCTCAAGACTTTGTCTAATATTGTAAAGCTTGAATTTTTTTTTATCATTTAAGGAAGTGTTTCATCTTATATTTTTGTTTCTCTTGCTCATCCCCTATATATTAATTGAGGATCTTTTAAAAAGATGTAACCTCAAGTTTGTACTAATTAAAAAATAACCCAATCCTATGTGGCACTTGTGTATGTCTTCTAAATCTTATTTCAAAGAATTCTAGAACATTTTATATAAACTATAGTCTAAAAATTATACTCTCTAGCAAAATAATATTTGTAGGCTATAGTTGGTCGCATATTTTTATTGTTTCTCAGACTTTCCTTATATAAAACCTACGGAATTTCCTAATGTGGTTAAAATATATATAGTAATTAATGATTTTAAATAAAAAAGATTTGATAACAATATTTTTTTTTATCATTTGTGTTTATTTCTTTATTATTAAAATAAATTACATAATTACATTAATCATATAATAAAAATCTAGATTTTTTTTATATGTTGTATTTTGAATTTTTCAAAACGAGTGTAAATTACTAAAAATTTTAAAAACCTCACATTAATATTTATGATTAAAATTTAATTTTTTTTTATATTAAGATACAATGAATATAAGATCATATGAAGAAATAATTTTATGTGAGACTAATATATAACGTTTGTCACATAGTTTCATAACTATATATCATAGCAACAATCACTTTTATTTTTTTTGAAAAAATTAAAGTACATAAGAATCAACCCGAACCAGACCCGTAAAGATTCGATCCGAACCAAACCAAATCAGATCCGTAAAGATCTGCAAAAATAATCAGATTTTACAGTATAAAAATATAAATTTTTAATAAATATTTCACCATGCGCAAGGTGCAAGTCTTATCCTAAAAATTATATCATAGCAACAATAATAGTCTAAAAATTATACTCTCTAGCAAAATAATATTTGTAGGCTATAGTTGGTCGCATATTTTTATTGTTTCTCAGACTTTCCTTATATAAAACCTACAGAATTTCCTAATGTGGTTAAAATATATATAGTAATTAATGATTTTAAATAATAAAGATTTGATAACAATATGTATTTTTTATCATTTTTGTTTATTTCTTTATTATTAAAACAAATTACATAATTACATTAATCATATAATAAAAATCTAGATTTTTTGTATATGTTGTATTTTGAATTTTTCAAAACGAGTGTAAATTACTAAAATTGTTAAAAATCTCACATTAATATTTATGATTAAGGTTTAATTTTTTTTTATATTAAGATACAATGAATATAAGATCATATGAAGAAATAATTTTATGTGAGACTAATATATAACGTTTGTCACATAGTTTCATAACTATATATCATAGCAACATTCGCTTTTAAATTTTTTTAAAAAGTTTAAAGTACATAAGAATCAACCCGAACCAGACCCGTAAAAATTCGATTCGATCCGAACCAAACCAAATCAGATCCTTACGGATCTGCAAAAATAATCAGATTTCACAGTATAAAAATATAAACTTTTAATAAATATTTCACCCTGCGCAAGGTCTTATCCTAGTTAACATGATT
>CAJHQQ010006326.1:0-10266 GCA_905132885.1 Moricandia moricandioides | reverse complement strand
TATGAACTTGCTTCAACTTCAGGGTGGTTCTACACTGATTTATGAGTCCAGATCAGGCTTCTTACATCGTGATTCATTCTGGTTTTATTAGTTTCAAGAAGAAATTGCCAAATCTCCAAACAGGGTAAACTGGAATCACTTCGGTTAAAAGTGGCATAACTTCTTCATCATAACTCTAATGATATTGATTCAACTCCAGGGTGATTCTACACGGATTAATGAGTCCAAATCAAGCTTCTTCCATCGTGATTCATTCTGGTTTTATTAGTATCAAGAATAAATTGCCAAATCCCCAAACATGGCAAACTGGAATAACTTCGGTTAAAAGTGGGATAACTTCTTCATCATACGTCCAATGACATTGATTCAACTTCAGGATGATTCTACACTGATTTATGAGTCGAAATCAAGATTCTTACATCTTGATTTATTCTGGTTTGATTAGAATAAAGAAGAAATTGCCAAATCTCCAAACAGGGTAAACTGGAATCACTTCGGTTAAAAGTGGAATAACATCTTCATCATAACTCCTATGATATTGATTCAACTTCAGGGTGATTATCCACTGATTTATGAGTCCAAATAAAGGTTCTTACATCTTGATTCATTCTGATTTGATTAGAATCAAGAAGAAATTGCCAAATCTCCAAACAGGGTAAACTAGAGTCACTTCGGTTAAAAGTGGGATAACTTCTTCATCATAACTCCTATGATCTTTCTTCAACTTCAAGGTGGTTCCACACTGGTTTATGAGTCCAAATCAAGCTTCTTACATCGTGGTTCATTCTGGTTTTATTAGTATCAAGAAGAAAATGTCAAATCTCCAAATAGGGCAAACTGGAATCAGTTCGGTTAAAAGTGGGATAACTTCTTCATCATAACTCCAATGATATTGATTCAACTTCAGGATGATTCTATACTGATTTATGAGTCCATATAAATCTTCTTACATCTTGATTCATTCTGTGTTGATTAGAATCAAGATGAAATTGCCAAATCTCCAAACAGGGTAAACTAGAGTCACTTCGGTTAAAAGTGGGATAACTTCTTCATCATAACTCCTATGATCTTGCTTCAACTTCAGGGTGATTCTGCACTGATTAATGAGTCCAACTAAAGCTTACATCACAATTTATTCTGGTTTTATTAATATCAAGAATAAATTGCCAAATCTCCAAATAGGGAAAACTGGAATCACTTCGGTTAAAAGTGGGATAACTTTTTCATCATAAGTCCAATGATATTGATTCAACTTCAGGATGATTCTACACTGATTTATGAGTCCAAATAAAGATTCTTATATCTTGATTTATTCTGATTTGATTAGAATCAAGAAGCAATTTCCAAATCTCCAAACAGGGTAAACTGGAATCACTTCGGTTAAAACTGGAATAAGATCTTCATCATAACTCCAATGATATTGATTCAAATTCAGGATGATTCTACTCTGATTTATGATTCCAAATAAAGCTTCTTACATCATGATTCATTCTTGTTTGATTAGAATCAAGAAGAAATTGTCAAATCTCCAAACAGGGTAAATTGGAGTCACTTCGGTTAAAAGTGGGATAACTTCTTCATCATAACTCCTATGATCTTGCTTCAACTTCAGGGTGATTCTACACTGATTAATGAGTCCAACTAAAGCTTACATCGTGATTCATTCTGGTTTTATTAGTATCAAGAATAAATTGCCAAATCTCCAAACAGGGAAAACTGGAATCACTTCGGTTAAAAGTGGGATAACTTCTTCATCATATGTCCAATGATATTGATTCAACTTCAGGATGATTCTACACTGATTTATGAGTCCAAATCAAAATTCTTACATCTGGATTCATTCTGGTGTGATTAGAATCAAGAAGAAATTGCCAAATCTCCAAACAGGGTAAACTGGAATCACTTCGGTTAAAAGTGGAATAACATCTTCATCATAACTCCTATGATATTTATTCAACTTCACGATGATTATCCACTGATTTATGAGTCCAAATAAATCTTCTTACATCTCGATTCATTCTGTTTTGATTAGAATCAAGAAGAAATTGCCAAATCTCCAAACATGCTAAACTAGAGTCACTTCGGTTTCAAGTGGGATAACTTCTTCATCATAACTCCTATGATATTTATTCAACTTCAGGGTGATTATCCACTGATATATGAGTCCAAATAAAGCTTCTTACATCTTGATTCATTTTGGTTTCATTAGAATCAAGAAGAAATTGCCAAATCTCCAAACATAGTAAACTGGAGTCGCTTCGGTTAAAAGTGGAATAACTTCTTCACCATAACTCCTATGATCTTGATTCAACTTCAGGGTGATTCTACACTGATTTATGAGTCGAAATCAAACATTTTACATCGTGATTCATTCTGGTTTTATTAGTATCAAGAAGAAATTGCCAACTCTCCAAACAGGGCAAATTTAAATCACTTCGGTTAAAAGTGGGATAACTTCTTAATCATAACTCCAATGATATTGATTCAACTTCAGGATGATTCTCCACTGATTTATGAGTCCAAATATAGCTTCTTACATCTTGATTCAAACTGGTTTGATTAGATCCAACAAGAAATCGCCAAATCTCCAAACAGGGTAAACTGGAATCACTTTGGTTAAAAGTGGGATAACTTCTTCATCATAACTCCTACGATCTTGATTCAACTTCAGGGTAATTCTAAACTGATTTATGAGTCCAAATCAAGCTTCTTACATCTTGATTCATTCTGGTTTGATTAGAACCAAGAAGAAATTGCCAAATCTCCAAACAGGGTAAACTGGAATCACTTTGGTTAAAAGTGAGATAACTTCTTCATCATAATTCCTATGATCTTGATTTAACTTCAGGGTGATTCTAAACTGATTTATGAGTCCAAATCAAGCTTTTTACATCGTGATTCATTCTGGTTTTATTAGTAACAAGAATAAATTGCCAAA
Source organism: Moricandia moricandioides (assembly GCA_905132885.1). Classification (NCBI taxonomy): domain Eukaryota; kingdom Viridiplantae; phylum Streptophyta; class Magnoliopsida; order Brassicales; family Brassicaceae; genus Moricandia; species Moricandia moricandioides. The sequence continues at coordinate 7,328 of CAJHQQ010006326.1, read as the reverse complement.
TCTCCAAACAGGGTAAACTGGAATCACTTCGGTTAAAAGTGGGATAACTTCTTCATCAAATCTCCAATGATATTGATTCAACTTCAGGATGATTCTATTCTTATTTATGAGTCCAAATAGCGATTCTTACATCTTGATTCATTCTGGTTTGATTAGAACAAAGAAGAAATTGTCAAATCTTCAAAAAAGGTAAACTGGAATCACTTTAGTTAAAAGTGTGATAACTTCTTCATCATAACTCCTATGATCTTGATTCAACTTCAGGGTGGTTCTAATCTGATTTATGAGTCCAAATCAAGCTTCTTACATCGTGATTCGTTTTGATTTTATTAGTATCAAGAATAAATTGCCAAATCTCCAAATAGGGCAAAATGGAATCACTTCGGTTAAAAGTGGGATAACTTCTTCATCATAACTCCAATGATATTGATTCAACTTCAGGATGATTCTCCACTGATTTATGAGTCCAAATAGAGCTTCTTACATCTTGATTCATTCTGGTTTGATTAGAATCAAGAAGAAATTGCCAAATCTCCGAACATGGTAAACTGGAGTCACTTCGGTTTCAAGTGGGATAACTTCTTCATCATAACTCCTATGATATTTATTCAACTTCAGGGTGATTATCCACTGATTTATGAGTTCAAATAAAGCTTCTTACATCTTGATTCATTCTGGTTTCATTAGAATCAAAAAGAAATTGCCAAATCTCCAAACATAGTAAACTGGAGTCACTTCGGTTAAAAGTGGGATAACTTCTTCACCATAACTCCTATGATCTTGATTCAACTTCAGGGTGATTCTACACTGATTTATGAGCCGAAATCAAGAATTTTACATCATGATTCATTCTGGTTTTATTAGTATCAAGAAGAAATTGCCAACTCTCCAAACAGGGCAAATTTAAATCACTTCGGTTAAAAGTGGGATAACTTCTTCATCATAACTCCAATGATATTGATTCAACTTCAGGATGATTCTCCACTGATTTATGAGTCCAAATATAGCTTCTTACATCTTGATTCATACTGGTTTGATTAGAACCAACAAGAAATTGCCAAATCTCCAAACATGGTAAACTGGAATCACTTTGGTTAAAAGTGGGATAACTTCTTCATCATAACTCCTATGATCTTGATTCAACTTCAGGGTGATTCTAAACTGATTTATGAGTCCAAATAAAGCTTCTTACATCTTGATTCATTCTGGTTTGATTAGAACCTAGAAGAAATTGCCAAATTTCCAAAAAGGGTAAACTGGAATCACTTTGGTTAAAAGTGGGATAACTTCTTCATCATAATTCCTATGATCTTGATTTAACTTCAGGGTGATTCTAAACTGATTTATGAGTCCAAATAAAGCTTGTTACATCGTGATTGATTCTGGTTTTATTAGTATCAAGAACAAATTGCCAAATCTCCAAACAGGGTAAACTGGAATCACTTCGGTTAAAAGTGGGATAACTTCTTCATCATATCTCCAATGATATTGATTCAACTTCAGGATGATTCTATACTGATTTATGAGTCCAAATAGAGCTTCTTACATCTTGATTCATTCTGGTTTGATTAGAACCAAGAAGAAATTGCCAAATCTCCAAACAAGGTAAACTGGAATCACTTTAGTTAAAAGTGTGATAACTTCTTCATCATAACTCCCATGATCTTGATTCAACTTCAGGGTGGTTCTAATCTGATTTATGAGTCCAAATCAAGCTTCTTACATCGTGATTCGTTTTGGTTTTATTAGTATCAAGAATAAATTGCCAAATCTCCAAATAGGGCAAACTGGAATCACTTCGGTTAAAAGTGGGATAACTTCTTCATCATAACTCCAATGATATTGATTCAACTTCAGGATGATTCTCCACTGATTTATGAGTCCAAATAGAGATTCTTACATCTTGATTCATTCTGGTTTGATTAGAATCAAGAAGAAATTGCCAAATCTCCAAACATGGTAAACTGGAGTCACTTCGGTTAAAAGTGGGATAACTTCTTCATCATAACTCCTATGATCTTGATTCGACTTCAGGGTGATTATAAACTGATTTATGTGTCCAAATCAAGCTTCTTACATCGTGTTTCATTCTTTTTTTATTAGTATCAAGAAGAAATTGCCAAATCTCCAAATAGGGCAAACTGGAATCACTTCGGTTAAAAGTGGGATAACTTCTTCATCATAACTCCAATGATATAGATTCAACTTCAGGATGATTCTCCACTGATTTATGAGTCCAATAGAGCTTCTTACATCTTGATTCATTCTGGTTTGATTAGAATCAAGAAGAATTTGCCAAATCTCAAAACAAGGTAAAGTGGAATCACTTCGGTTAAAAGTGGAATAACATCTTCATCATAACTCCTATGATATTGATTCAACTTCAGGATGATTCTACACTGATTTATGAGTCCAAATCAAGATTCTTAAATCTTGATTCATTCTGCTTTGATTAGAATCAAGAAGAAATTGCCAAATCTCCAAACAAGGTAAAGTGTAATCACTTCGGTTAAAAGTGGAATAACATCTTCATCATAACTCCTATGATATTTATTCAACTTCAGGGTGATTCTACACTGATTTATGAGTCCAAATCAAGATTCTTAAATCTTGATTCATTCTGCTTTGATTAGAATCAAGAAGAAATTGCCAAATCTCCAAACAAGGTAAAGTGTAATCACTTCGGTTAAAAGTGGAATAACATCTTCATCATAACTCCTATGATATTTATTCAACTTCAGGGTGATTATCCACTTATTTATGAGTCCAAATAAAGCTTCTTACATCTTGATTCATTCTGTTTTGATTAGAATCAAGTAGAAATTGCCAAATCTCCAAACATAGTAAACTGGAGTCACTTCGGTTAAAAGTGGGATAACTTCTTCACCATAACTCCTATGATCTTGATTCAACTTCAGGGTGATTCTACACTGATTTATGAGTCAAAATCAAGCATCTTACATCGTGATTCATTCTGTTTTTATTAGTATCAAGAAGAAATTGCCAACTCTCCAAACAGGACAAACTGGAATCACTTCGGTTAAAAGTGGGATAACTTCTTCATCATAACTCCAATGATATTGATTCAACTTCAGGATGATTTTCCACTGATATATGAGTCCAAATAGAGCTTCTACATCTTGACTGATTCTGGTTTGATTAGAACCAAGAAGAAATTGCCAAATCTCCAAACAGGGTAAAGTAGAGTCACTTCGGTTAAAAGTGGGATAACTTCTTCAACATAACTCCTATGATCTTGATTCAACTTCAGGGTGATTATAAACTGATTTATGAGTCCAAATCAAGCTTCTTAAATCGAGGTTCATTCTTTTTTTATTAGTATCAAGAAGAAATTGCCAAATCTCCAAATAGGGCAAACTGGAATCACTATGGTTAAAAGTGGGATAACTTCTTCATCATAACTCCAATGATATTGATTCAACTTCAGGATTATTCTCCACTGATTTATGAGTCTAAATAGAGCTTCTTACATCTTTATTCATTCTGGTTTGATTAGAACCGAGAAGAAATTGCCAAATCTCCAAACAGGGTAAACTGGAATCACTTCGGTTAAAAGTGGGATAACTTCTTCATCATAACTCCTATGATCTTGATTCAACTTCAGGGTGATTCTAAACTGATTTATGAGTCCAAATTAAGATTTTTACATCGTGATTCATTCTGGTTTGATTAGAATCAAGGAGAAATTGTCAAATCTACAAACATGGTAAACTGGAATCACTTAGGGTAAAAGTGGAATAACATCTTCATCATAACTCCTATGATATTGATTCAACTTCAGGGTTATTATCCACTGATTTATGAGTCCAAATAAATATTCTTACATCTTGATTCATTCTGTTTTGATTAGAATCAAGTAGAAATTGTCAAATCTCCAAACAGGGTAAACTGGAGTCACTTCGGTTAAAAGTGGGATAACTTTTCATCATAAGTCCTATTATCTTGATTCAACTTCAGGGTGATTCTAAACTGATTTATGAGTCCAAATCAAGCTTCTTACATCTTGATTCATTCTGGTTAGATTAAAACCAAGAAGAAATTGCCAAATCTCCAAACAGGGTAAACTGGAATCACTTCGGTTAAAAGTGGGATAACTTCTTCATCATAACTCCAATGATATTGATACAACTTCAGGATGATTCTCCACTGATTTATGAGTCCAAATAGAGCTTCTTACATCTCGATTAATTGTGGTTTGATTAGAACCAAGAAGAAATTGCCAAATTCTCAAAAAGGGTAAACTGGAATCACTTTGGTTAAAAGTGGGATAACTTCTTCATCATAACTCCTATGATCTTGATTCAAATTCAGGGTGATTCTAAACTGATTTATGAGTCCAAATCAAGCTTCTTACATCTTGATTCATTCTGGTTTGATTAGAACCAAGAAGAAATTGCCAAATCTCCAAACAGGGTAAACTGGAATCACTTCGGTTAAAAGTGGGATAACTTCTTCATCATAACTCCTATGATCTTGATTCAACTTCATGGTGATTCTAAACTGATTTATGAGTCCAAATCAAGATTCTTACATCGTGATTCATTCTGGTTTGATTAGAATCAAGAAGAAATTGCCAAATCTCCAAACAGGGTAAACTGGAATCACTTCAGGTAAAAGTGGAATAACATCTTCATCATAAGTCCTATGATATTTATTCAACATCAGGGTGATTATCCACAGATTTATGAGTCCAAATAAAGCTTCTTACATCTTGATTCATTCTGGATTGATTAGAATCAAGAAGAAATTGCCAAATAACCAGACATAGTAAACTGGAGTCACTTCGGTTAAAAGTGGGATAACTTCTTCACCATAACTCCTATGTTCTTGATTCAACTTCAGGGTGATTATAGACTGATTTATGAGTCGAAATCAAGCATCTTACATCGTGATTCATTCAGGTTTTATTAGTATCAAGAAGAAATTGCCAACTCTCCAAACAGGACAAACTGGAATCACTCCGGTTATAAGTGGGATAACTTCTTGATCATAACTCCAATGATATTGATTCAACTTAAGGATGCTTCTACACTGATTTATTAGTCCAAATCAAGATTCTTACATATTAATTCATTCTGGTTTGATTAGAATCAAGAAGAAATTGTCAAATCTCCAAACAAGGTAAAGTGAAATCACTTCGGTTAAAAGTGGAATAACACCTTCATCATAACTCCTATGATGTTTATTCAACTTCAGGGTGATTATCCACTGATTTATGAGTCCAGATAAAGCTTCTTACATCTTGATTCATTATGTTTTGACTAGAATCAAGAAGAAATTGCCAAATCTCCAAACATAGTAAACTGGAGGCACTTCGATTAAAAGTGGGATAACTTCTTCACCATAACTCCTATGATCTTGATTCAACTTCAGGGTGATTCTACACTGATTTATGTGTCGAAATAAAGCATCTTACATTGTGATTCATTCAGGTATTAGTAGTATCAAGAAGAAATTGCCAACTCTCCAAACAGGGCAAACTGGAATCACTTCGGTTAAAAGTGGGATAACTTCTTCATCATAACTCCAATGATATTGATTCAACTTCAGGATGATTCTCCACTGATTTATGACTCAAAATAGAGCTTCTTACATCTTGATTCATTCTAGTTTGATTAGAACCACGAAGAAATTGCCAAATCTCCAAACAGGATAAACTGGAATCACTTTGGTTAAAGGGGAATAACTTCTTCATCATAACTCCTATGATCTTGATTCAAATTCAGGGTGATTCTAAACTGATTTATGAGTTCAAATCAAGATTCTTACATCTTGATTCATTCTGGTTTGATTAGAACCAAGAAGAAATTGCCAAATCTCCAAACAGGGTAAACTGGAATCACTTTGGTTAAAAGTGGGATAACTTCTTCATCATAACTCCTATGATCTTGATTCAACTTCAGGGTGATTCTAAACTGATTTATGAGTACAAATCAAGCTTCTTACATCTTGATTCATTCTGGTTTTATTAGTATCAAAATAGATTGCCAAATCTCCAAACAGGGCAAACTGGAATCACTTCGGTTAAAAGTGAGATAACTTCTTCATCATATCTCCAATGATATTGATTCAATTTCAGGATGATTCTCCACTGATTTATGAGTGTAAATAGAGCTTCTTACATCTTGATTCATTCTGGTTTGATTAGAATCAAGAAGAAATTGCCAAATCTCCAAACAAGGTAAAGTGAAATCACTTCGGTTAAAAGTGGAATAACATCTTCATCATAACTCCTATGATATTGATTCAACTTCAGGATGATTCTACACTGATTTATGAGTTCAAATCAAGATTCTTAAATCTTGATTCATTCTGGTTTGATTAGAATCAAGAAGAAATTTCCAAATCTCCAAATAAGGTAAAATGGAATCACTTCGGTTAAAAGTGGAATAACATCTACATCATAACTCCTATGATATTTATTCAACTTCAGGGTGATTATCCACTGATTTATGAGTCCAAATAAATCTTCTTACATCTTGATTCATTCTGGTTTGATTAGAATCAAGAAGAAATTGCCAAATCTCCAAACATAGTAAACTGGAGTCACTTCGGTTAAAAGTGGGATAACTTCTTCACCATAACTCCTATGATCTTGATTCAACTTCAGGGTGATTCTACGCTGATTTATGATTCGAAATCAAGCATCTTACATCGTGATTCATTCTGTTTTTATTAGTATCAAGAAGAAATAGCCAACTCTCCAAACAGGGCCAAATGGAATCACTTCGGTTAAAAGTGGAATAATTTCTTCATCATAACTCCAATGATATTGATTCAACTTCAGGATGGTTTTCCACTGATTTATGAGTCCAAATAGAGCTTCTTACATCTTGATTCATTCTTGTTTGATTAGAACCAAGAAGAAATTGCCTAATCTCAAAATAGGGTAAACTGGAATCACTTTGGTTAAAAGTGGGATAACTTCTTCATCATAACTCCTATGATCTTGATTCAACTTCAGGGTGATTCTAAGCTGATTTATGAGTCCAAATCAAGCTTCTTACATCGTGATTCATTCTTGTTTTGTTAGTATCAAGAATAAATTGCCAAATCTCCAAACAGGGGAAACTGGAATCACTTCGATGAAAAGTGGGATAACTCTTTCATCATAAGTCCAATGGTATTGAATCAACTTCAGGATGATTCTACACTGATTTATGAGTCCAAATCAAGATTCTTACATCTTGATTCATTCTAGTTTGATTAGAATCAAGAAGAAATTGCCAAATCTCCAAACAGGGTAAACTGGAATCACTTCGGTTAAAAGTGGAATAGCATCTTCATCATAACTCATATGATATTGA
>CAJHQQ010006325.1:0-10266 GCA_905132885.1 Moricandia moricandioides | reverse complement strand
ACCATTATCTGATCTAAAAATTTTAAGCTTTGCATTAAAATGGTTAGTCACATAAGCCTGAAAGTTTCTAAATGCATCAAGCACCCGATCTTTAGATGGAGTCAAGGTTATCCAGGTGTATTTCGATTTTTCATCTATGAAAGTGACAAAGTACTTATGGTTTTCCCTAGACAAACAAGGAGCAGTCCGAACATCTGAATGTATTAAGTCAAAGCAGTGATCATAGATAGTAGTGGACTTTTGGAAAATAGTCTTACAATGCTTGCCTAAAATACAAGCTTCACAATCATTATTTTCAAAGATAACACCTGGAACCATTAAGTTTAAAGCTCTAACATGAGGATGTCCTATTCTAGCATGCCACAAAGCATTCTTATTTAAAGCAGAAGCAGAAACAGAAGTAAAGGGACAATTAGGTAAAGAAGTAAGCTCTTCAAGTAAGTAAAGATCTCCTTGTGTAACTCCTTTCCCAATCACACGGCTGATCTCAATATCCTGAAACTTCACATCATTAGGACTGAAGATAACTCTACATTTTAGATCATTAGTGCACTTCTTAACTGATGACAAGTTTGATGTAAATTCAGGCATGTAAAAAGCTCTAGATTCCTTATCAAACAGTTTTAATTTGCCTATACCCCTTATTGGAATCCTATCACCATTAGCAATCATAACATGTCCATGAGCAGGCTCTATATCTTTAATAAGACTAGTATCACTAATCATGTGATGAGATGCACCTGAATCAACTATCAATGGTTTAGACATGCTACAAGCACTAAGAGATAGACCAGCATTCCTAGATTGAGTATATGCATCAGTTTGATCATAAGGACTAGTAACTTTAAAGGTACCAAAAGAATACCCCCTGAGGTTACCAAAGTTGTTACCATTGTCTTTGAGCATCTTGATGAGAGCATCCATTTCTGATCTCCGGATGAACTCATGCTCATTTGGACGGTTGGTTGGTTGAGAAGTGTAAGTCACCAATGCCTTGTTCTCACCCCCTTCACGTCCTTCATTCTCGTGCCCGGTTTGATGGCCCAGCTCCACTTATCCCATGCTGATCACTTCCTCCATAACTCCCGTTTGCCCTTGCCTCTCTATCCTTCAGAAACTTGTTTGGTTTGAGATGTGGGTGAAGGATCCAGCACTGGTGCTTCTTGTGACCTTGTCTCTTGCAATGATCACAGTTTCCATTGAATCTCCTTTCCTCATACTTGTTCACCTTGTTGGCCTGTGGTCCTTCAGCTTGATTAGCCAAGGTAAGCTCTCCCTTTCCTCCAAAGAGTCCCAATGACCCTTGTTCCTTCTGGATTTGCGAGCACACTTCTTCTAGAGCTGGGAGCTTCTCTGATCTTAGGATGTGCTTAATGAGATCACTGTAACTTGAGTTGAGAGTCAGGAGTAGGCCAAAGACCATATCCTGCTCACGTCTCTCATTCAGCTCATCCGGATCAGTAGTGCTAGGCCTTAGCATTTCAAGCTCAGACCATAAAGCTCTAAACTTTCCCAAGTGTTTAGTGAACTCCATATTCTCCTGAGCTAAGTTGTTGATAGCTCTCTTGATCTCAAACACCCTGGTAAGGTTTGAGACATTTCCATACACCTTTTGAAGTGTTTCCCATAGATCTTTAGCCTTCTCACAGTAGCTATAAGCCTCCAAAATCGATGGATCCAGTGAGCTTTGGAGAATGGATATCACAAGCATATCCTCTTGCATCCACTTCTCTTCATCACACGTGACAATCTCCTTGTCACCTTCATGAGTAATGATCCTGGGAGCTCCATCTTCAAGGATGTGGTTCCACAAGCCCTTACTCCCCACGGCAGTCTTCACCACCCTCGACCAATGGAGATAGTTCCCCCCTTTCAAAGTAACCGGAATGATAGTAGTCTTGGTGTTCTCCATCTTGAGTCTTCAAAGTGTTCTTGAGTCTTCAACGTAGCAACCCAGATTCAAGAGAACCTGGCTCTGATACCATGAAAGAATGAGTAGAATCTGAGTATGCAAAGGTAGAATAGAGTAGAATAGAGAGATTAGAAGAGATTAAGAGAGAAAGTAAGAGAATAGGAGCCGATTTGTTCAAGAACCCATTTGGGAGCTCAAGAACACTAGAGAGAATAAGAAAAGAAAGAGACTCGAATTCCTTGCTTAACATTAATGAACCGGGGTTACAAATATATAGGAGAGTTTATGGACAACAATCAACGGCTAATAGATAAGGTTTCAACCCTAAGCATGTGGAGTCAAGGCCGGGGGAGTGTCTAATTTGAAATGCATGGAGGAGAAGCTTTGCACGCGTGATTCCTTTGGCATCTTGACCAGATGCTCTTAGCCAGCCTGTCCAGGCGCGGACTAACCTTATCCTTAAGGTTCATTGCACTTGGACGAGTGGTGAGGTAAGTAAAGGTTGATCACACGCGGGTAACTCCTTTTCACTCTTACCCGGGTAACTTGGTTTCTCCTCTTGCCTTGGTGCACACTCAAGTGTACGGTCACTTGTACGGCCTTGTACGGTCACTTGTACGGCCACTTGTACGGACTTGTACGGACAACTCCCCCTTAAACCATTCTCCAACCTTCTTCAGTCTCCATCACTTACTTGTAACCCCTTTTCTTATTTGGTTCAACATGCTCCTCCACCATTATATCATCCTGCCCTTGATTTCCACTAGAATTTTGCTGATCTTGGTCATGTACTGATGTTGAATCTGAATTAGTTTCTGCTCCATCTTGATCATGTGCTGATGCTGAATCAGTTTCTGGTGTTGATTCATGCTCACTGCCCCTCTCAGGATCAAGATGGACTGTCTCAAAACCTGGTGGTGTTGCTTCCTTGTGCACAACAGTTGGTGGTGATGGAGTGATTCCTAAGCTTTCCATAATGATTCTCAGGTTGTTTTCCCTATCTGATGGTCCTTGTGAGAGATCTCTTAGGTTTTCCCAGTCCTTCTCATCATAGTACCCTTTGGATTCTACAAACTTGACATCCCATGAGACCATCACCCTTTTTGAGTCTGGTAGGTAACACTTGTACCCCTTCTGCGTGTGGGAGTACTCAATGAACATGGCTTTGATACTCTTAGGATCAAGCTTGTTCCTCTGCTCACCTGGTATCAACACAAAGCACACACACCCAAACACACGCAAATGATCTATGGGAGGTTTAGTCTTGTTTAATACCTGAAATGGAGATATGTCTTTGAGGATATTGGTTGGGATTCTGTTAATAAGGTAGCATGCTGACACCACAGCATCTCCCCAATATCTCTTTGGGACATTGGTGTGGAACATCATGCTCCTGGCAACCTCCATAAGGTGTCTATTCTTCCTCTCAGCCACTCCATTTTGTTGTGGTGTGTATGGACAGCTTGTTTGATGAATGATTCCATGCTTTGCTAAGTGTTGTCTGAAGGCATTGCTAGTGTATTCTCCCCCATTATCTGACCTAAAAATTTTGATCTTGGAATTGAAATGGTTAGTTACATAGTTTTGGAAGTTAATAAAAGCTTCTAAAACTCTATCTTTACTTTGAATCAGTGTGAGCCAAGTATATTTTGATTTCTCATCTATAAATGTTACAAAATATTTATGGTTTTCTCTAGAGACACATAGAGCAGTCCAAACATCAGAATGCACTAGATCAAAGCAATTTTCATAAATAGTCATAGATGAAGGAAATACAGACTTATGATGTTTACCAAGTATACAGACCTCACAAGTTTCATGTTGTAAAGATAAACTAGGTAACATCAATTTTAAAGCATGAGAATGGGGGTGGCCTAATCTAGCATGCCATAACACATCATTAGCTAAAACAGAAGCAGAATTAAAGGCATAAGTAGAATCTGATCCAAGCTTGGTATCTTCAAGAAAGTATAGTTCTCCCTTGCTTACACCTTTGCCCAGCATCTTACTGGTCTTAATATCCTGAAAGCACACATCATTAGGACTAAAAATAACATTGCAATTCAGATCATTAGTTGCTCTCTTCACAGATACAAGGTTAGAAGCAAATGTAGGCATATAGCAAGCTTGAGATTCTTTGTTAAACAGGTTCAGATTGCCTATTCCTTCTATGGGAATTCTATCACCATTTGCAATCACAACACTTCCTAGGGCTGGTTTAATATCACTAATCAGTCTAGCATCCCTAATCATATGATGAGAAGCCCCTTAATCAATGATCAATGGCCTAGCAGTGTGAGATGTATTGTGAATAGAATTTAAAGCATTAATACTTTGGTTACCAGAGTTTGCATTGAGAGCCTTTATCAAGGCCTCAATGTCTGACTTGCGGATGTATGCATCCTCATGAGGTGGCTGAGACATGGCGTGAGAGGTGGAGGCACCATTGTGTGCAGTGGAGATCAAGGCTCTCCCATCATCTCCCATGCGCATATGCTCATGTACTCTTGCTTCATGGGCTCTAGTCTGGTTGTATTTGTTGGTTGAGGTTGGTCTGAGATGAGGATGGAGGATCCAGCAGTTGGTTTTGGAGTGTCCTTGCTTCTTGCAATGCTCACAAGTCACTGACTTGTCTCCTCCTCCTCTTGGTTTGAAGTAGGCTTTGTTAGCTGATACACTTTCCAACTTTTCTGCCTTGTGTGCCATAGAGAGTCCTCCTTTTCCACCACCAAAGAGTCCATCTGAGCCTATCTCCTTTTGAAGTTGAGCACATACATCATCATAGCTTGGAAGCACCTTGTCTCTCAATATGTGTTTCACCACATCAATGAAGCTTGGGCTGAGTGTGAGGAGTAGACCAAAGATTCTATCTTCCTCACGCCTTACTTCCATAGTGGCAGGGTCATTTGTGCTTGGTCGTAGCATCTCCAGTTCAGACCACAGCTGACTATACTTCCCAAGGTGCTTGGTGAAGTCTCCATCTTCTTGCTGTAGGTTGTTGATGGCCCTTTTGACCTCAAAGATTCTGTTGAGGTTAGAAGTGTTGCCATACACCCTGTGCAAGGTATCCCACAATTGTTTTGGAGTAGTGCAGTGTGAGTAAGAGTCCATAAGGGGACCATCAAGAGAGCTTTGCATGATAGACAGCACCATGAGGTCTTCCTGATCCCATTTGCCTTCATCTATCACTACAACCTCCTTGCCATCTTCTCCTTGGGTGATTTTCTTTGGAGCTGTGCTTGAAGTGATATGCTCCCAAAGACCTCTTCCCCCAAGGGCTGTCTTTGTCAATCTAGACCAGGTAATGTAGTTTCCTGGTCCCTTGAGTGTGCAAGGAATGTGAACTGGTCTGTAATTCTCCATCTTCTTCTTAGGCGCCAAAGAGAGTTTTCAAATTTTTCAGGCTGGAATACTCACAAATCACTCTGGAACTGAAAGAAATGATGTTTAGAATCAAGATAAACTCTCACGGAAAGGAAATAGAGACAGAACAGAGTGAGCATAGCCAAGAAAAATCAAAAGAACTCAAGAACCCAGGTTTATTATCCACTGGATAAAAGAAATCTGTAGAGATATTTGTAAACTTGAACCAGAGAAACAAGAGAGACTGAGGAATAGAGTAAGCTTGCGGAAGTAAATGAGGTAATCAGGAGCTTAAAGCTCTGATACCATGATAGAAAATGATGAACAATGAAGAACAAGATGAAGAACAGGAGAGAGAGAGAGATTAGGGTATCCGAGAGAGAGAGAGAGAGAGAGATGAAGGAGGAATCGATTTCCTTACTTAATTTTGGGAAGCATACAAGGTTATTTAAAGACTAAATTGGGACAGACGAAGACAGCAAGAATATATTAAACAATAAAGCTCTGGAGGGGATTTGAATCTGGATAGTGACTGCTCCTGAACGGTCTCCAAGCCATGCATGAATACAACATCTATAGGATAACTTCGGTCTTCAAAGTTATTTGACATTTTATTATATTCTATTTGCCACTTGCTTGTCTCTTGTCTTTACTTCAACGAGTCTCTCCTCTTCCCAGTTCTGTCCAGACAAGTTTATTTCATCTCCTTGTCTTCTAAGGTAACCTAGTGTTGACATGAAGAAATAAAGAGCAAGAGAAGCAAGTGTTGACATGAAGACATAAAAGACAAAGAGGAAGAGAGTATGGCAAGAGAAGGATCCAGAATGATCAAATGAAGTTGTTCCGTACAGTTTAGGTCTACACTGACCTAACTTGGCTTACAAGACAAGGAAAGGGTTAGCTTGAGAGGGAAGGAGACTTATTTAAATCAGATCATGTGATCTGGTCACCAGAGGAGCAGAGAGACGTTAGGGAAGAAGAAGATCAATTGCCAAGATAAGGAGACACCCATTTAGGTCCTGTCCCTTTCCACCATGTCTGGACAAAACCTCTGTCCCTTCCTGTCCCTTTCCAACAAGTCTGGGCGTGCCTCTGCCTTCCCTCAGTCCTATTTGTTTAATATATCTCTTGTCAGCTTGTGTATTTGTTTATATTTTATTTTGCCTATTAAAAGGCTTGTACCAGAAACTAAATCAAGCAAGGAAATCATATTCTCTCCTTCTCTCTCTATCACTCACGAAATCCCTCACTCTCTCTCCTGTTCTTACTATTCTTCACATTTCCAGCAACAAACTCTTTCTTAATCTCATTTAAACACTCACTAAATTACTAAAAATCACATGGTATCAGAGCTGTATGCTCTTGAGACCTAAATCTCCCTACTCTCTTTACTTACTTCTGCAAATTCTCTGAGTTTCATTTCTATTTTTGGCAAAGTTCATCTTGTTCTTCAGCTGTTCATCATTTCCAGCTCCAGAAATTGCCAAAAATGGAAAAGTCTACTTAAATTGAGTAAAGGTGATTTCGACCAAGAAAATGAAGAAGGAGAACCTTATTCCAGTGACCCTAGAGGGTCCTAACTATCTTTTATGGTCAAGAGTGGCCAGAGTTACCTTGGAAGTCATGGACTTTGGGACAGCCATATCATGGAGGCTGAAATTTCAAAGAGGATGGCTCAAGAGGATGTTGACATGAAGACACTGAGAGATAAAAGACAATACAATCAGAAGAAGAAGAAGAAGTGTTTAAGTGAAGCTTGTGGAACCTTACCCTAACTTGGTGTGCAAGACAAGAAGAAGTGCTAAATGGATCAGAACTGGTTACCTTAACCAGAAAACTTCAGTCTGGTCACACCACGACTATATGGACGTTGGAGACAAGAAAGAAGTCACATGTGAGCTGAAGAATTTGAATTCTTGGGACCACTACACACCTGTCCCTTTCTCTGCTGCTGGCTGAGCCAATTTGGCTGTTTCTGATGTATTTGTTTATTATTTTCTCTTCTGTCTGCTTGCCTATTGTTTCCCTATTTATGGGTTGTTCCAATACACACATTAAGCAAGGAAAAAGTTCCTCACATACTCTCTCTTCTCTCCACACGAAATTCTGCCTCTCTCTCTCATGTTCTTCATTTGTTCTTCAAGTAAAATTCCCAGATTCTCTAATTCTTTCATGGTATCAGAGCAATCTTGCTCCTGAAACCTTATTCTCTCTATATTTGCTTACTCTTTCCGCAAAATACAACTTTCTTACTCTGATATTTCGAAATTCTATTTCATTAACCACTGGATAATAGCTGTTCTTGAGTGTTCTTGATGGAAAATTCAAAAATGGTGGTAGTCCCTGTTACTCTCAAGGGAGTTAACTACTTACTGTGGTCTAGGCTTGTCAAGACTGCTCTTGGAGGAAGAGGTCTCTGGGAACATGTGACTGAAGGCACAACCCCAAAGAAGACTATCCTAGGAGAGGATGGTAAGGAGAAAGTGGTGTTGGTTGATGAAAGCAAATGGGTTCAAGAGGATCTCATGGTCTTGTCAGTCATCCAGAACAGCCTTGAACCCTCAGTACTGGAAGCTTACTCCTACTGTGAAACTTCCAAGGAGTTGTGGGATACTCTCCAGAAGGTTTATGGTAACATTTCCAACTTAAGTAGAGTGTTTGAAGTCAAGAAAGCTATCAACACTCTCAGTCAAGAGGACACTGATTTCACTCAGCATTTTGGGAAGTTCAGAGCTTTGTGGGCTGAGCTAGAGATGCTGAGACCAGGAACTGTTGACCCTAATGTGCTCAATGAGAGAAGAGAACAAGACAAGGTTTTTGCCTTGCTGTTCACTCTCAACCCTGGCTATAATGACCTAATCAAGCACATTCTAAGGAGTGAGAAACTTCCAACACTTGAAGAGGTTTGTGCTCAGATTCAAAAGGAACAAGGCTCAGTGGGTCTCTTTGGAGGAAAAGGAGAACTCATCATGGCAAACAAAGCTGAAGAAGTCAGAGCTGAAGGCGTGGCTAACAAGGGGTTCTATAAACCAGAAGAGAAGAAAATTTGGGTGTGTGATCACTGCAAGAAGAAAGGTCATGGGAAGGACAAATGTTGAATCCTTCACCCTCACCTCAAACCTCAGAAGTTTAGGACACCATACATGGATGCAAGAGCTCACTTCTCTGGTGAAATGGGTGAAGGGAAGACATTGGCGTTCAGTGGCTGTTCTACTGTGAGGACTAACCAAGATGAGACAATCAAGAGGTCAGACCTTGATGCTCTCATTAAAGCCCTCAAGGAGAACTCTGGTAACATACTTGGTACTTCTCTAATTGCTTCATATAGATTGCCTAATGCTCTTGTTACTTCACTGAATGCTCCAACTAGTGTTAAGCCATTAATCATAGACTCTGGTGCTTCTCACCACATGATTAGTGATGCAAGGTTGATTAGTAATGTAGAGCCTGCCTTAGGTAATGTCATGATTGCTAATGGGGATAAAATCCCAATAAAAGGTGTAGGAACTCTGAAATTGTTTGATAAAGACACAAAAACATTCTACATGCCTACTTTTGCATCTAATTTATTATCTGTCAAGAAAGCTGCTACTGATCTTAACTGCAAGGTTATTTTCAGTCCTAATGATGTTGTGTTTCAGGATATTGAGACTCTTAAGTTGATTGGGAAAGGTGTTACAAAGGAGGACTTGTACCTACTTGAAGACACCAGGACTAGTTCAAGTTTACCTTATGCTTTTAGTTCAATTCCTGCTTTAGATAATGATGTATTATGGCATGCTAGGTTAGGCCATCCCCATTCTCGTGCACTGAACCTGTTATTGCCTGATGTCTCTTTTAGAAATGATGGCTGTGAGGCTTGTATTCTTGGCAAGCATTGCAAGAGTGTGTTTCCTAAGTCATCTACTATTTATGAAAACTGCTTTGATCTTATTCATTCTGATGTTTGGACTGCTCCATGCATCTCTAGAGAGAATCATAGATACTTTGTTACATTTATAGATCAAAAATCTAAGTATACTTGGTTAACTATGATTCAATCAAAAGATGGGTGCTAGAGGCCTCTATTAATTTCGAAAACTACATAACTAACCACTTCAATGTTAAGATCAAAGTGTTCAGGTCAGATAATGGAGGAGAATACACAAGTTTTGCATTCAAAACACATCTAGCCAAACATGGAATCATTCACCAAACCAGCTGCCCATATACACCACAACAAAATGGTGTAGCTGAGAGGAAGAATAGACATCTAATGGAGGTGGCAAGATCCATGATGTTCTACACAAATGTACCAAAACGATTTTGGAGTGATGCTGTGATGACAGCTTGCTATCTGATCAATAGGACTCCAACAAGAGTTCTGGATGATCTCACACCATATGAGGTATTGAACAAAAGAAAACCCTCTATTAATCACTTGCGTGTATTTGGGTGCTTGTGCTATGTTTTGCAGCCAGGTGAGCATAGAAACAAGCTTGAAGCTAGGAGTACTAAGGCTGTGTTCCTAGGCTACTCAACTACTCAAAAGGGCTACAAATGCTATGTTTCAGAAACCAGAAGGGTATTAGTCTCCAGAGATGTCAAGTTTGTGGAATCCAGAGGTTATTATGAAGAGAAGAGTTGGGATAATCTCAAGGATCTATCTCAAGGAGCCTCAGATAGGGCAAACAACCTAAGGCGTATCTTGGAGAACCTGGGCATCAGTATGCCTCAAGAGGATAAATCACTAGCACCAGAAGCTAGACAAGACTCAGAAGCTGTCATTAATGAGGTTAATTAATCTGAAGAAACTATTCATCCTAATCCTGAAGGGGGAGATCAAGAGAATCAAGAGGACTCTCATATTGGTCAAGAAGAATCAAATAATGGTCAAGAACATGAGGTTCATGATCAGGATGAAAGCCAACAAAATGAAGCTGAATATGATGAAGGAGAGCAGATGGAAGAGGTTCAGCAGCTTAGAAGAAGCACAAGGCTGAGAAATCACC
>CAJHQQ010006324.1:0-10272 GCA_905132885.1 Moricandia moricandioides | reverse complement strand
CTTGCAAGGTAAGTGTAATCTGATTTTAAACTTTGATGTTAGTGACTTGGTCCCCTCTATTGCAGGTAAAACAGATTTGAGGACAAATCTTTTTGAAGAGGGAGGGGATGATGTGATCATGGGAAGCACCAAGGAATGGAAGCATGAACCTGAACATGAGAGCTTGTAGCTGAGGATGCAACATTGAAGAATGCATTGAAACAAGAAGAAATACATTGGTCTTGGTCGAAGCTTGATCATCCAAGACACCTTAACCATCATTCAATCCATTCAACCTTCAAGCTGATCATCATCTAGGCAAGTAGGATTGTGTGTACTCTTTTCCTCACTTTGGTTTTGTCCCAATTGGTTTTACGGAGGGAGGTTTTTAACGAGGCCACAAGACTACTTCACACATTCCCTAGATGATGCATCTCGGTTACACATTGGACCGACCTTATGTTATGTTTTATCCTATGTTTTTCATTTAGTCTCTATGTATTTTCGAGAGGAGCCTCTTGGCCTTCTTTTCTTATGTTTTCGAGATGCTGTGCATGTACAGCCTTCTCCCTTTATATGCTGGACGAAATTGAGTAATAAACCATAAAATATTTCAGTCAAAAACTTGTTTCTTCTTCCTTACTTCACTGTCGGGATTGCATAAGGTTTCTGGTGTGTAATATCCAGAGTTAAGGGCTTCTTATTTGGTGTGTCATATCCAGATCAGTCGCCTAGGAGTATCAAGAGATCATCCATCCCTCTTGTGTCACCATTCGATCCACAAACCTTGATAAACTTGAGTCTCTGATTCGTTTATGCAAGGATTTATCCCATCTGTTCCAGAGAGCATCCTAGGATCTTATCAACTCCTATGATCTTGATTCAACTTTAGGGTGATTCTACACTGATTTATGAGTCCAAATCAAGCTTCTTACATCGTGATTCATTCTGGTTATATTAAGTATGAAGAAGAAATTGCCAAATCTCCAAACAGAGTAAACTGGAATCACTTCGGTTAAAAGTGGAATAACTTCTTCATCATAACTCCTATGACATTTATTCAATTTCAGGGTGATTATCCACTGATTTATGAGTCCAAATCAAGCTTATTACATCTTGATTCATTCTGGTTTTATTAGTTTCAAGAAGAAATTGTCAAATCTCCAAACAGGGTAAACTGGAATAACTTTGGTTAAAAGTGGGATAACTTCTTCATCATAACTCCTATGATCTTGATTCAACTTCAGGGTGATTCTACACTGATTAATGAGTCCAAATAAAGCTTCTTACATCGTTATTCATTATGTTTTATTAGTATCAAGAAGAAATTGTCAAGGCTCCAAACAGGGTAAACTGTAATCACTTCGGTTAAAAGTGGATAACTTCTTCATCATAACTCCTATGATCTTGATTCAACTTTAGGGTGATTCTACACTGATTTATGAGTCCAAATAAAGCTTCTTACATTATGATTCATTCTGGTTTTATTAGTATCAAGAACAAATTGCCAAATCTCCAAACAGTGTAAACTGGAATCACTTCGGTTAAAAGTGGGATAACTTCTTCATCATAACTCCTATGATCTTGATTCAACTTTAGGGTGATTCTACACTGATTAATGAGTCCAAATCAAGTTTCTTTCATCGTGATTCATTCTGGTTTTATTTGTATCAAGAAGAAATTGCCAAATATCCAAACTGGAATCACTTCCGTTAAAAGTGGGATAACTTCTTCATCATAACTCCTATGATCTTGAGTCAACTTCAGGGTGATTCGACACTGATTTATGAGTCCAAATCAAGATTCTTACATCGTGATTCATTCTGGTTTTATTAGTATCAAGAAGAAATTGCCAAATCTCCAAACATGGCAAACTGGAATCACTTCGGTTAAAAGTGGGATAACTTCTTCATCATAACTCCAATGATATTGATTCAACTTCAGGGTGATTCTACATTGATTAATGAGTCCAAATCAAGCTTCTTACGTCGTGATTCATTCTGGTTTTATTAGTATCAAGAATAAATTCCCAAATCTCCAAACCGGACAAACTGGAATCACTTTGGTTAAAAGTGGGATAACTTCTTCATCATAAGTCCAATGATATTGATTCGACTTCAGGGTGATTCAACACTGATTTATGAGTCCAGATCAAGTTTCTTACATCGTGATTCATTCTGGATTTATTAGTATCAAGAATTAATTCCCAAATCTCCAAACCGGACAAACTGGAATCACTTTGGTTAAAAGTGGGATAACTTCTTCATCATAACTCCAATGATATTAATTCAACTTCAGGGTGATTCTACACTGATTAATGAGTCCAGATCAAGTTTCTTACATCGTGATTTATTTTGGTTTTATTTGCATCAAGAAGAATTGCCAAATCTCCAAACCGGGGTAAACTAGAATCACTACGGTTAAAGTGGATAACTTCTTCATCATAAGTCCAATGATATTGATTCAACTTTCAGGATGATTCTACACTGATTTATGAGTCCAAATCAAGTTCTTACATCGGTGATTCATTTCTGGTTTTATTTGTATCAAGAAAAATTGCCAAATCTCTAAAACAGCGTAAACTGGATCACTTCGGTTAAAATTGGGATAACTTCTTCATCATAACTCCTATGATCTTGCTTCAACTTCAGGGTGGTTCTACACTGATTTATGAGTCCAAATCAAGCTTCTTACATTGTGATTCATTCTGGTTTTATTAGTATCAAGAATAAATTTCCAAATCTCCAACCAGGAAAAACTGGAATCACTTCGGTTAAAAGTGAGATAACTTCTTTATCATAAATCCAATGATATTGATTAAACTTCAGGATGATTCAACACTTATTTATGATTCCAAATAGAGATTCTTACATCTTGATTCATTCTGGTTTGATTAGAATCAAGAAGAAATTGCCAAATCTCCAAACAGGGCAAACTGGAATCATTTCGGTTAAAAGTGGGATAACTTCGTCATCATAACTCCAATGATATTGATTCAATTTCAGGGTGATTCTACACTGATTAATGAGTCCAAATCAAGCTTCTTACATCGTGATTCATTCTGGCTTTATTAGTATCAAGAATAAATTCCCAAATCTCCAAACAGGGCAAACTGGAATCACTTCGGTTAAAAGTGGGATAACTTCTTCATCATAAGTCCAATGATATTGATTCAACTTCAGGATGATTCTAAACTGATTTTTGAGTCCAGATCAAGTTTCTTAAATCGTGATTCATTCTGGTTTTATTTGTATCAAGAAGAAATTGCCAAATCTCCAAACAGGGTAATCTGGAATCACTACGGTTAAAAGTGGGATAACTTCTTCATCATAAGTCCAATGATATTGATTCAACTTCAGGATGATTCTACACTTATTTATGAGTCCAAATCAAGCTTCTTACATCTTGATTCATTCTGGTTTTATTTGTATCAAGAAGAAATTGCCAAATCTCCAAACATGGCAAACTGGAATCACTTCGGTTAAAAGTGGGATAACTTCTGCATCATAACTCCCCAATGATACTGATTCAAATTCAGAGTGATTCTACACTGATTAATGATTCCAAATCAAGCTTCTTATATCGTGATTCATTATGGTTTTATTAGTATCAAGAATAAATTCCCAAATCTCCGAAAAGGGCAAACTGAAATCACTTCGGTTAAAAGTGGGATAACTTCTTCATCATAAGTCCAATGATATTGATTCAACTTCAGGATGATTCTAAATTGATTTATAAGTCCAGATCAGTTTCTTTCCATCGTGATTCATTCTTTTTTTATTTGTATCAAGAAGAAATTGCCAAATCTCCAAACAGGACAAACTGGAATCACTTCGGTTAAAAGTGGGATAACTTCTTCATCATAACTCCTATGATCTTGAGTCAACTTCAGGGTGATTCGACACTGATTTATGAGTCCAAATCAAGATTCTTACATCGTGATTCAATTCTGGTTTTATTAGTATCAAGAAGAAATTGCCAAATCTCCAAACATAGCAAACTTGAATCACTTCGGTTAAAAGTGCGATAACTTCTTCATCATAACTCCAATGATATTGATTCAATTTCAGGGTGATTCTACACTGATTAATGAGTCCAAATCAAGCTTCTTACATCGTGATTCATTCTGGTTTTATTAGTATCAAGAATAAATTCCCAAATCTCCAAACAGGGCAAACTGGAATCACTTCGGTTAAAAGTGGGATAACTTCTTCATCATAACTTCTATGATCTTGAGTCAACTTCAGGGTGATTCGACACTGATTTATGAGTCTAAATCAAGCTTCTTACATCGTGATTCATTCTGGTTTTATTAGTATCAAGAAGAAATTGCCAAATCTCCAAATAGGGAAAACTGGAATCACTTCGGTTAAAAGTGGGATAACTTCTTCATCATAACTCCAATGATATTGATTCAACTTCAGGGTGATTCTACACTGATTAATGAGTCCAAATCAAGCTTCTTACATCGTGATTCATTCTGGTTATATTAAGTATGAAGAAGAAATTGCCAAATCTCCAAACAGAGTAAACTGGAATCACTTCGGTTAAAAGTGGAATAACTTCTTCATCATAACTCCTATGACATTTATTCAATTTCAGGGTGATTATCCACTGATTTATGAGTCCAAATCAAGCTTATTACATCTTGATTCATTCTGGTTTTATTAGTTTCAAGAAGAAATTGTCAAATCTCCAAACAGGGTAAACTGGAATAACTTTGGTTAAAAGTGGGATAACTTCTTCATCATAACTCCTATGATCTTGATTCAACTTCAGGGTGATTCTACACTGATTAATGAGTCCAAATAAAGCTTCTTACATCGTTATTCATTCTGTTTTATTAGTATCAAGAAGAAATTGTCAAGGCCTCCAAACAGGGTAAACTGTATATCACTTCGGTTAAAAGTGGATAACTTCTTCATCATAACTCCTATGATCTTGATTCAACTTTTAGGGTGATTCTACACTGATTTATGAGTCCAAATAAAGCTTCTTACATTATGATTCATTCTGGTTTTATTAGTATCAAGAACAAATTGCCAAATCTCCAAACAGTGTAAAACTGGAATCACTTCGGTTAAAAGTGGGATAACTTCTTCATCATAACTCCTATGATCTTGATTCAACTTTAGGGTGATTCTACACTGATTAATGAGTCCAAATCAAGTTTCTTTCATCGTGATTCATTCTGGTTTTATTTGTATCAAGAAGAAATTGCCAAATCTCCAAACTGGAATCACTTCCGTTAAAAGTGGGATAACTTCTTCATCATAACTCCTATGATCTTGAGTCAACTTCAGGGTGATTCGACACTGATTTATGAGTCCAAATCAAGATTCTTACATCGTGATTCATTCTGGTTTTATTAGTATCAAGAAGAAATTGCCAAATCTCCAAACATGGCAAACTGGAATCACTTCGGTTAAAAGTGGGATAACTTCTTCATCATAACTCCAATGATATTGATTCAACTTCAGGGTGATTCTACATTGATTAATGAGTCCAAATCAAGCTTCTTACATCGTGATTCATTCTGGTTTTATTAGTATCAATAATAAATTCCCAAATCTCCAAACCGGACAAACTGGAATCACTTTGGTTAAAAGTGGGATAACTTCTTCATCATAAGTCCAATGATATTGATTCGACTTCAGGGTGATTCAACACTGATTTATGAGTCCAGATCAAGTTTCTTACATCGTGATTCATTCTGGATTTATTAGTATCAAGAATTATTTCCCAAATCTCCAAACCGGACAAACTGGAATCACTTTGGTTAAAAGTGGGATAACTTCTTCATCATAACTCCAATGATATTGATTCAACTTCAGGGTGATTCTACACTGATTAATGAGTCCAGATCAAGTTTCTTACATCGTGATTTATTTTGGTTTTATTTGCATCAAGAAGAAATTGCCAAATCTCCAAACCGGGTAAACTAGAATCACTACGGTTAAAAGTGGGATAACTTCTTCATCATAAGTCCAATGATATTGATTCAACTTCAGGATGATTCTACACTGATTTATGAGTCCAAATCAAGCTTCTTACATCGTGATTCATTCTGGTTTTATTTGTATCAAGAAGAAATTGCCAAATCTCTAAACAGCGTAAACTGGAATCACTTCGGTTAAAATTGGGATAACTTCTTCATCATAACTCCTATGATCTTGCTTCAACTTCAGGGTGGTTCTACACTGATTTATGAGTCCAAATCAAGCTTCTTACATTGTGATTCATTCTGGTTTTATTAGTATCAAGAATAAATTTCCAAATCTCCAACCAGGAAAAACTGGAATCACTTCGGTTAAAAGTGAGATAACTTCTTTATCATAAATCCAATGATATTGATTAAACTTCAGGATGATTCAACACTTATTTATGATTCCAAATAGAGATTCTTACATCTTGATTCATTCTGGTTTGATTAGAATCAAGAAGAAATTGCCAAATCTCCAAACAGGGCAAACTGGAATCATTTCGGTTAAAAGTGGGATAACTTCGTCATCATAACTCCAATGATATTGATTCAATTTCAGGGTGATTCTACACTGATTAATGAGTCCAAATCAAGCTTTTTACATCGTGATTCATTCTGGTTTTATTAGTATCAAGAATAAATTCCCAAATCTCCAAACAGGGCAAACTGGAATCACTTCGGTTAAAAGTGGGATAACTTCTTCATCATAAGTCCAATGATATTGATTCGACTTCAGGGTGATTCAACACTGATTTATGAGTCCAGATCAAGTTTCTTACATCGTGATTCATTCTGGATTTATTAGTATCAAGAATTAATTCCCAAATCTCCAAACCGGACAAACTGGAATCACTTTGGTTAAAAGTGGGATAACTTCTTCATCATAACTCCAATGATATTGATTCAACTTCAGGGTGATTCTACACTGATTAATGAGTCCAGATCAAGTTTCTTACATCGTGATTTATTTTGGTTTTATTTGCATCAAGAAGAAATTGCCAAATCTCCAAACCGGGTAAACTAGAATCACTACGGTTAAAAGTGGGATAACTTCTTCATCATAGCTCCCCAATGATACTGATTCAAATTCAGAGTGATTCTACACTGATTAATGAGTCCAAATCAAGCTTCTTATATCATGATTCATTATGGTTTTATTAGTATCAAGAATAAATTCCCAAATCTCCGAAAAGGGCAAACTGAAATCACTTCGGTTAAAAGTGGGATAACTTCTTCATCATAAGTCCAATGATATTGATTCAACTTCAGGATGATTCTAAATTGATTTATAAGTCCAGATCAAGTTTCTTTCATCGTGATTCATTCTTTTTTTATTTGTATCAAGAAGAAATTGCCAAATCTCCAAACAGGACAAACTGGAATCACTTTGGTTAAAAGTGGGATAACTTCTTCATCATAACTCCTATGATCTTGAGTCAACTTCAGGGTGATTCGACACTGATTTATGAGTCCAAATCAAGATTCTTACATCGTGATTCATTCTGGTTTTATTAGTATCAAGAAGAAATTGCCAAATCTCCAAACATAGCAAACTTGAATCACTTCGGTTAAAAGTGCGATAACTTCTTCATCATAACTCCAATGATATTGATTCAATTTCAGGGTGATTCTACACTGATTAATTAGTCCAAATCAAGCTTCTTACATCGTGATTCATTCTGGTTTTATTAGTATCAAGAATAAATTCCCAAATCTCCAAACAGGGCAAACTGGAATCACTTCGGTTAAAAGTGGGATAACTTCTTCATCATAACTTCTATGATCTTGAGTCAACTTCAGGGTGATTCGACACTGATTTATGAGTCTAAATCAAGCTTCTTACATCGTGATTCATTCTGGTTTTATTAGTATCAAGAAGAAATTGCCAAATCTCCAAATAGGGAAAACTGGAATCACTTCGGTTAAAAGTGTGATAACTTCTTCATCATAACTCCAATGATATTGATTCAACTTCAGGGTGATTCTACACTGATTAATGAGTCCAAATCAAGCTTCTTACATCGTGATTCATTCTGGTTTTATTAGAATCAAGAATAAATTCCCAAATCTCAAAACAGGACAAACTGGAATCACTTCGGTTAAAAGTGGGATAACTTCTACATCATAAGTCCAATGATATTGATTCTACTTCAAGGTGATTCGACACTGATTTATGAGTCCAGATCAAGTTTCTTACATCGTGATTCATTCTGGTTTTATTAGTATCAAGAAGAAATTGCCAAATCTCCAAACAGGGCAAACTGGAATCACTTCGGTTAAAAGTTGGATAACTTCTTCATCATAAGTCCAATAATATTGATTCATCTTCAGGGTGATTCTACACTTATTTATGAGTCCAAATCAAGATTCTTACATCGTGATTCATTCTGGTTTTATTTGTATCAAGAATAAATTCCCTAATCTCCAAACAGGACAAACTGGAATCACTTCGGTTAAAAGTGGGATAACTTCTTCATCATAACTCCTATGATCTTGATTCAACTTCAGGGTGATTCTACACTGATTAATGAGTCCAAATAAAGCTTCTTACATCGTGATTCATTCTGTTTTATTAGTATCAAGAAGAAATTGTCAAGGCTCCAAACAGGGTAAACTGTAATCACTTTGGTTAAAAGTGGATAACTTCTTCATCATAACTCCTATGATCTTGATTCAACTTTAGGGTGATTCTACACTGATTTATGAGGCCAAATAAAGCTTCTTAATTTATGATTCATTCTGGTTTTATTAGTATCAAGAAGAAATTGCCAAATCTCCAAATAGGGAAAACTGGAATCACTTCGGTTAAAAGTGGGATAACTTCTTCATCATAACTCCTATGATCTTGATTCAACTTCAGGGTGATTCTACACTGATTAATGAGTCCAAATCAAGCTTCTTACATCGTGATTCATTCTGGTTTTATTAGAATCAAGAATAAATTCCCAAATCTCAAAACAGGACAAACTGGAATCACTTCGGTTAAAAGTGGGATAACTTCTACATCATAAGTCCAATGATATTGATTCTACTTCAAGGTGATTCGACACTGATTTATGAGTCCAGATCAAGTTTCTTACATCGTGATTCATTCTGGTTTTATTAGTATCAAGAAGAAATTGCCAAATCTTCAAACAGGGCAAACTGGAATCACTTCGGTTAAAAGTGGGATAACTTCTTCATCATAACTCCTATGATCTTGATTCAACTTTAGGGTGATTCTAAACTGATTTATGAGTCCAGATAAAGCTTCTTACATCATGATTCATTCTGGTTTTATTAGTATCAGGAAGAAATTTGCAAATCTCCAAAAAGGGAAAACTGGAATCACTTCGGTTAAAAGTGGGATAACTTCTTCATCATAACTCCTATGATCTTGATTCAACTTCAGGGTGATTCTACACTGATTATTGAGTCCAAATCAAGCTTCTTACATCATGATTCCTTCTTGTTTTATTAGTATCAAGAATAAATTGCCAAATCTCCAAACAGGGTAAACTGGAATCGCTTCGGTTAAAAGTGGGATAACTTCTTCATCATAACTCCTATGATATTGATTCAACTTCAAGATGATTCTGCACTGATTTATGAGTCAAATAAATCTTCTTACAACTTGATTCATTCTGTTTTGATTACAATCAAGAAGAAATTATCAAATCTCCAAACATGGTAAACTGGAATCACTTCGGTTAAAAGTGGGATAACTTCTTCATCATAACTCCTATGATATTGATTCAACTTCAGGGTCATGATCCACTGATTTATGAGTCCATATCAATATTCTTACATCGTTATTCATTCTGGTTTGATTAGAATTAAGAAGAAATTGCCAAATCTCCAAACAGTGTAAACTGGAATCACTTCGGTTAAAAGTGGGATAACTTCTTCATCATAACTCCTATGATCTTGATTCAACTTCATGGTGATTCTACCCTGATTAATGAGTCCAAATCAAGCTTCTTAGATCGTGATTAATTGTGGTTTTATTAGTATCAAGAAGAAATTGCCAAATCTACAAAAAGGGTAAACTAGAATCAATTCGGTTAAAAGTGGGATAACTTCTTCATCATAACTCCTATGATCCTGGTTCAACTTTAGGGTGATTCTAAACTTATTTATGAGTCCAAATCAAGCTTCTTACATCTTGATTCATTCTGGTTTTATTAGTATCAAGAAGAAATTGCCAAATCTCCAAACAGTGTAAACTGGAATCACTTCGGTTAAAAGTGGGATAACTTCTTCATCATAACTCCTATGATCTTGATTCTACTTCAGGGTGATTATACACTGATTAATTTGAAAGAAATTGA
>CAJHQQ010006323.1:0-10278 GCA_905132885.1 Moricandia moricandioides | reverse complement strand
CCCTTGGACAAGTTTTGACCTAGACTTTAGGGTTTTATTTATACTTTATGTATTGCACCATGCTAAGTTGCTAGAGTTAAGGGGGTAAGAGTTTGTGTGTGTGCTAGAATTTACTAGTAGTAAACCCAATATTTTATCTATGCACTTTATTCAAATTTCTATTCTTACTTCAATTATATCTGAGTAGTCATCAACTAGGTTTAGGGTTTATCAATGGTACTGATGGATAAACCAAAAAAATAAAATTGTCAAGGTCATTATTAGATCTATTAATAGAATTGTGCTTATTGCTTGTGTTCTAGAGTAGCTAACTAGAACCCTGATAATAGGATAGTTAGGCGCAAGCGAGAGCATGGTCTACTAGGAATCTATTATGTTGAGCTAGGTTGCTAGAAACAAACGAGAGTTGATTTAGTCAATCTAGTGAACTTATCGAACTAGGTCATAACGCTTGATTCAAGAAACCATCGATCGAAGCAGGATCATTGCCATCGATCGATGGTCATTCCGTGTCAACAAGCGAGAGCCGAGACATTGGACTTTGTCAATAGATTAGGTGCGCATGCGAGAGCTGGTGTCGTTTACATTAGATTTCAAGTTCCATGATTAAATACCTTTAACTTCTATCTATTATAATCCACTTGCCTGAAACCCTAGATCTAGCATATTTCCATATTTACATTACTAGCATATTTCTATATTTACATTACTAGCATATTTCCATATTGCATTTATACTTTCTAATAAGGAATATTTCCTTGACCTAAACCTGCATTCATCAAGTTATTCATAGAATCATTCAAAGCATGCATTTTTAGGTTAGATAATCCAGCAAATGAGTTTTCGGGTCGGTTTCTTTCTTCCTCACTAGTCATGGTTCCTAAAATTTCTTAAACAAAAAATGTTAGAGAAATAACCTCACACTCTCAAGTGTTTGATCCTCACCCACTGACGTGTTTCTCTCAAATTTTGGTGAACACACACACAAGTTTCCACTAAAGATTATAAAAAAACTGATCAAAGAATCCCAATGAACAATTCCAAGCAAACAAAGGGAATTTTCTCAAGATAGAAAGATAAGAGATTTTGGTTTTGAAATCCGTTTTAACCACCTCAAACACTGAATTTCTCCTCAGCCAATAGGATTTCTCTTCCACCACCAATCCACAAATCATACTCTTGAATCTCTTTCATTTTAAAAAAAATCGTAGATCTTTTTTTTTTTACTAGTGGATGGTAATGAGGGGCCCGGATTTAAGATAGATAGAAGAAGAAGTGTTTGAAGAAAATGGAAGATGAGAAAGATGAATGAATACCACTTGATACGCCCTAGATAGGATCACTCGACGGATTGGATTTGATATGAACTCACGAATGAGAACTAGATGGATTGAAGGGTCGCACGAAGGTTGCGGAAGGCCTCTGATATTTCCAACTTCAGTTGATGCTTGATATGACTCAGAAGTCCACCAAAAGAAGGATCTCTAGTCGTTGCTTGATATGACTCACATGTCCAACGATTTGAGGGTTTTGCTTAACTTGGATATGACTCACCAAGAAACAAAGAAAAGTTCTACAAGAACAAAGAGTTTAACTCAAAACAAAGATGATAATCGAATCGTTTATTGCTGAAGAAAGAATTACATATTTATAGTAACAAAGGCATATGAAAAGACTTAGAATTTTGTGGAAAACACACACCTAGGAAAATACAACAAATACTAAGACTAGTCAACATGACTCTTCGATTCTTGGTCTTGATCGATATGCCCTTTCACCTACTATCCAGGTTCATTCGAACCTATCTAAGTCTTTAGATGACCCTTGGCCTACTTTTTTCCAGGTTCATCGAACCTTGTTGTGTTGATCGGGTCCATCGCGGTAAGGAGCAGGACACACTGTGAGCTACCCTTGTAGGTGATTGATGAACTTTTATGAACGGATGGCAACTTTAGTCGACCCAAATATTCATAGAGCTTAAGTATCCTTGCCATAGAGAGATTAGAATCATCGATCATCATGAAATCATCAATCTGGTCGGAAAATTCATGTTTATGACCATCGGGGCATGATGTACGCACCAAACGGGCCAGAAGTGAAGTGATGTGTCCTAAGTCAGGTTCCTCTCGTTGATCTTGAGTTCTGGCTCGACTGTTGGTCTTAGATTTTTGAATGGTTCGGGAAATAATGGCTGAAGGTTGATCAATTCGGTCATTAGGTCGTGGTTCCAGCCTTAGGTCATTTCGGATGCACGCGGGTCGATTCTGTACACGGTTCGGTCAGTGTACATAGCTTGGTCAGTGTACATGGCTTGGTCAGTGTGTCTGGTCTGGTCGGATGGGTGAACCTCAGTTGAGGTAATCTGATCATCCTGATCCGTATCCGGTGCTGGTTCCATGTACTGAGGCGCATCAGTAGTTAGATCTGACCCTCCATGGTTCTGAGCTTTCCTCGCGAGTACAGGGTCCGAGGTGTCGGGATTACGTTCCTCGACTCCGGTCGCCGAGTTAGTGTGAAATAGCTGGCGACGTATCTTCGGGGGGTTACTGGTCGCACCGGAGGGGAGGGCGGGAGAGACTACCAGAGCGGCTAGTTTTGTGTTGGTCGCTTTTTGAATTTCATTCTGCTGTGCGAGATTCGCCATAACGGTGTCCATGAGATCCGTTGCAGCTTGTGGCGTGTCGTCAGGAGTAGTCTCTGGTTCATTCCCGGAAGTGGAGCTAGGGTGAGTCATCGAGATTTTTCTTGCTTTGTGGCTTGCCCCACGGTGGGCTCCAATTGTTTGAACCGAGTTTGTATGGGAAGAACAAAACTCGTCTGTGGGTTTGTCACAAAGGTGTTTTCTGATTAAGAATATGTTTGTCAATGTAAAAAGGAGATATACAGGAAGAGTGATGATTCGTGTTCGAAAAAATCCCGAGAAAGTACAGATCGGCTGAATAAAAGAGAGGTCAAAACCCTAGTTCTAGAAGTCTAGCCCGTCTCCCCCTCCTCCGTTCCTCGCTTCCTTCCTCTTTATACCCTTGGCTGGATGCCCAAGGCAAAT
This sequence comes from Moricandia moricandioides, assembly GCA_905132885.1. Taxonomy (NCBI): domain Eukaryota; kingdom Viridiplantae; phylum Streptophyta; class Magnoliopsida; order Brassicales; family Brassicaceae; genus Moricandia; species Moricandia moricandioides. The sequence continues at coordinate 7,232 of CAJHQQ010006323.1, read as the reverse complement.
CTGCCCTTAATGGGCCTCTTACTCGCAAAGCCTGGGGGACATGCCGCAAGATTCCTTCGAGCCGAAAGTCTTTAGTCGCTTCTTCAAGCCGTCGCAAGGTGTCCTTCGTCGGCTTAAAGTAGTCTGCAGCTGAGCCTTACACTTTTAGTCGTCAACCGAGCCGATGCTTTCATGGTCGATGGGTCAGGCTAACGATCTCATAGGCCTTGTGGGGATGAAATCCGTCTCCTACAATTAGCATGTTTGCTTTGATGCTGTGGACAGTGTGATGCAGTGATCAAGCTCGTTTGTCAGACGAGAACCAGTAATGAGCGGGGTCTCGTCCTTAAATCACCGTAAAGTTATGCTCCATTCTATTAAACAAAGACATTAGAAGTTGAAAATAATTTGTAAAAATTTATCTAAAAAATGGTTTGCGAGTCGGATAACTCGGAATGCAAGCTAGCTTGCCAATTATCTAGAAAAGCAATCGCTTAAAGGATGGAACGATTTATAACACTGATTCAGGGAATGAGAAATAATCAAGGATCCACAATTTGCATAAAGTGCGAAGCATGTTTAGTTGTGATAAATAGTTGACCAAAATATTAAAAAGGAAACTTATCTCTCTTTTTATGTCGACAACTTTGATGAAGATATCATGTCGTGCCGATAAGATAATATCGTTGGAGATGAGATTTTTTGAAGTAGGTGATCACCAGCTGACCGTAAAGAGAGACCGAGCTGGTCATGGTCCATCGTATGTTCCTCTGTTTTCCATTTTTTATTTCTTGGAGCTTAAAAAGAGCTTGAAGCTATTGATGAAATACATAGTAGCAGATAAAGCCTTGTCTCATACTTATTGTCCTTGGTGAGAAGCTTGAATCGGGAAGTTCAACTACAAGACAAGACCGGAGCTATATTTGAGATGTCCAGATCGGGCTCCTTGATGTTTATAAGCCGAGATTAAACACAAGTATAGCCCAGCATGTGCCTGAACTCGTCATGGCATTGGAGGAGCGCAAATTCAAGTTGTTTGATGAGTTCATGATGAACTGTTCATCATCTATGCGAACGAGATGCCGAGATCAAATCGAATGCCGATATGTCATCCTTGAGAACGAGACGCCGAGAGCAAGTGTTGAGCTTTGACGAGAACAACTCCAAGCCTCAGCTGTTGAGAACGAGATGCCGAGCAAGTGGCTGACGAGATAGACCTCGTCGCCGAGATCAAATCTTGAGTTTTGCCGAGAACAACTCCATGTAAACTTAACTTCTCATCATGACAGGCCTGCACCCTGTGCGGACATAAAGAGATTCAAATTATGGATTAAATAGTACAAAGTTTTAGTAGTAATGAATTTTATATCATAAGACCACAATCTTTGGGAGAAAACATCAGGCACGAGAAAATATTGGTACTCAATATTTTACACGGACCAGATGGAACAAAGTAACTTCAGTATCAAGAGGTAGTCGTTCTGGTATGCATAATTGCAACGTCCCAAAATAATTTGTGTGTTTAAGAAAATATTTTATTTTCCAAATCTGGAACTAATAGTGTACAGTTTTAGAAATAACATATTTTATATTATCACTAATTAGAATTGTAATGTATATGTGTTGTAAGTCTTTATTTTAGGTAAAAATCTTATTATGTTTTATTTTTTCGAAAAGTTTATGTAGAAATATTAAAAGAAAATATAATAAAATTGAAAGTATTATCCATAAATTATATCAAGTATGAAGTACTTGATCAAACATGAAGTATTTGTCTCGATAATAAAAACAACTTCCAATAGAAACCTGCAAAAAAAATGTATTTAATTTTGTAAGCAAGTGGACGTGTTACATAATTTGAAAGATTTATTCTTTTCTATTCTTTAGTGAACAGAAAAAAATATTAAAGTGACATACCATGATCGGAATAGTCAGAAAACTGATTGGCAATAAAATACTATCGATCTTTATATATTTTAAAAAATTTATTGAAAAAAAATAGATAACAATTACGTACCCTTCCTACGGAATATTCTGGAAAATTTGTTTGTAGACAACATTCAATGTTTTTGTCTTCGGCTTCCTTTTTTACTAGTTATTAGGATTTTTAATCCATATCTCGACTTAACTCTTGAAAGTGCAACGTAGAGCTGACCATGAGAGAACACTGGCCTAGGCAGAAACAAACCAACACTTTCTAGTGTTTGACTTTCACTTTTGTTTATAGTCATCGCGAAAGCTAATGTAACCGGAAACTATCTTCGACGCATTCTAAAGGGAAATTTTGTGTCAGGTGGTGTTACAAACATTCTAGGAATTCAAACCTTGTCTCCCACAATATTGTTTCTGGTTATAATTCTACCTTCTATCACATGGGGAAGTAGCTGCGTAACAATTAGCCTAGTACCATTGCATAATCCATCTGCAACATCCATGTTACGGAGACACATAATAGGAGCACCAACCTTCAGCATCAAATTATGTCTAGGCAGTCCAGCCATTTTAACACTGTTCAAAAACTCTGCAGGATATACAACATTTTCTTCTACGTCAACATCGGATGGGATAATATTGTCTTAATACAGGTTTAATTTGCACCACTAATACGTCGATAGATACAATTGTAACTAAGGAAACTAAATCAAACGAATCTCTAACCAAAACATAAAGACCAATTATAAGCTATGACAATAAGAAACCAAAAAATTAGATAAGCGAATAGATAAGAAAATAACATAGAACATAAGTAGTTTAGTTTAATAACCGAACAACATCAAATAAAAACTGGTTTGAAAAAACCATAAAATATGTTCCGCAATACATAACCATAATATCAAAAAAAACATTACACGTTTTAAAGTTGCAGAGATTGAGAAACCGAAGAGGTTAATCATACATTTGTGGCTCATTCAACTTGTACCAATCGATGTAAGGAACCTTCACATCAGACACCTTCGCCCATGCAAGTACAAGTTCAGACTCTAGCTTCTCTTTCTCTTCGCTCAATGCAGACATGTTGAAGAGTTCGTCAATGAGTTCCAGTTTACCTTCTGTGCGGGAGACTTCAAGCTCTTCAGCATGTTTCTTGATGAGGGCATCATGTAGTTGCTTGCACAAAAAAAGCTTGCCTCGGTAATGCTCGGTGGTCTCCTCTTTTCCCTTGTTGAATGCCTCTTCTAAAGAAGAACCGTAATCTTCAACCATGGGAGCCTTGAGTTTCCTTGTTCAATGGCATCGCCAGATCTTGGTTTGCATGTTAATACCAAATTAAAATTACCACTTCTAAAAGTAAGAACATGCACAATAATAACCATTTGCTATATTCAAACTCTGCAAAATTCTCAAACACTATGATACATAAACTGGATGAAAATAGTGGAAAATTAGTTTACTAAATTGAATTAATCAATTATTATAACCCTAGCAAGATCAAAATGCTTTATAAAACAAAAGACTCATGACGGCTACAAAACCTAGATAATCTTGATTGCATAAACATACTATACAAAACGCAGATCGATCTACATGCAATATATTGAAAACCAAATAAAACTAAGGAGAAATAAAACTTACTTTCGGGTATTTGGAGAGACTAAATTGGAGAAGAAGAGAGATGAAAGATTTTGTTAAAATAGGTTCAATGTAAAGTTTATATATAAGAGGCTAGAATCAAAGAGTCGTGTCTTTTCACATGAGTACCGGACCTCATTAAAAACCCACTAACCGCACTACATTTTTGTTAATAGCAAGTGATCTCAAACACATATTTTATTTGCAGTTTTTACACATTTACGATCCTCATAACTAAGGTCATAATTTATGTTCCATTTAAGTATTTGGGCTTCAGTTTGTTTTTAGTTCGATATATCAAATGGGCTAAAGATTGATTTAATGAAAATAAAAGCTTGAGAAGGATGATCGATTCCATTATGAATCTGAGAATGCTATGATTCTAAAATTATATAAGCCAAGTATAAATAAGGATATAGACGTTAATATGTTGTCTTAAACAAAAGTATGTGGGTTCAGTTTGTTTTTAGTTCTAAATCTCAAATGGGCTGAGATTTAATTAATGCAAATAAAAGCCTAATTAGGGGGGATCGGTTCGATTATGAATCTAAGAATGTTATGATTATAAATCGGTTCGATTATGAACCTAAGAATGCAAATAAAAACCAATTCATGAAACTATGGTCAAGTTATGTCGATACCAAGATAAACAGTTCCACTTTTCTGCATGCTTATTGATTTCTCCAAGGCTCAATCAAAATGTTTGTCTCATTGGAACAATGACATTATTCTATATATTGACATTGGAACAATGATCTATCATCCAAAGCTTGCTTTAATAATGAATAACACGGTAATGCAATATGATTAACTGACGAACAAATAAATCTTTAAATCTTAAAAAAAAACAAAAACCAAGGTACTTAGAGTAAATTGAAAAAAACACAATGAATGAAAATTGAAGCAAGACAAAGCCATGACAGTACAAAGTACATCACCATTATCCTCCGAAAGATTACTCGTCCTTGACTTTCTTTTGAGCAAGTTTCTTGCTGACGGAGTGTTGATCATCAAGGCTACTCTCTTGATCTTCTTCGCCTTTTCTCTTAGACAGAGGAGTTCCTGAAAAACCACCTGAACCAGTGGAAATATCATCTGAGCACTGCAACATTAGGACCTGCAAGAGAAACAGTTCATCACAACAAATATTATGGTAATGTAAGATTACAATTTAAGCAATGATAACCAGTGTAATACCGGTTTAGGAGGCAAAGCAGAAAATTCCTCAATCATTTCACGGTCATCAGTCGCCATTCGAACAACATACTGAGAGCTCTTTCCTTTGATGTTATCAGCATCAACTGAAATCTCAAAAAGAATTATATTGCCAAAAAGGTCGCAAACTGCTTCTTGTAACAAGTCTTCATCTTATATCTACAATTACATAGAGATAGGTTGAACAAAGGTATTTATGGGGTTAATTGAGATACTATTTATTATACAAGCAGTTACCTCATCATAGAGTTCAGCGGAATGACGATGCACAATCAGTTGAGCATTGCCATCAAACAAAAGAAAGTTTGCCTCACCGCTATCGTCTTTAACATGGACAATTAATTTGAACCTGAAAATACGATAATTAAAATGTGGTGAATACATTAATATACTTAATTTTGTAAGACTAAAATACAATACCTGGAAATGACGTCAATGTGTTCTTTATCACATGTATTGCATAAGAAAAAGGGACGGTCATCAGCATCAACATTGGTTGTAGGCAATACTTTTTTGTTGTGGTATTTGCAACTTAGATATTGCCAACGTTCAATATCTATACTTTCAATAGTAGACAGAGTGACAAATTTCCCAATCTATTCGCCCATACAATATGTTTTGATCATTGATAACAAATGGAATATAATCATATTTAGAGAATTATAACGTGATAGGTTTAGTGTTACAAGAGTACTATCAATGATCTCTTTTATGGTTAGCCTATCATTATGAACAAAAAACCTGGCACGAACAGATGTAGCAGTACCAACAGACCATTGATTACTATCGTTTTTCGTAATAGCAAGTGTATCATTAGAGAGACTGCACAAAAGAAGTAAGCCATAATATCAAAATGATTTAGTATGTTGTAACGGTACTTATCAAAAAATAAAATGTACGTACAGAAACGTAATATACTGCAGACGTACCATGCTTTGAACTCCTCAATCAATCCAAGCGTTGGGTTGAGAAAAATTTGAGTTGAATTAAAACCGCTACATATGGAGTAAGCACCTACAATAATGTGATCTTATTATATGGGAATTTTAAACTATTATTAGGCATTTATATAGGTCTCGTTACATACATTTCCACTCTTTAACAGAGCAGAACCTGATAACACAAATAATCATTGTGGACATGTTACTCATGTTGTAGTCGTATACTTGTTTAGCGTAACCAACCCAAAGAGTACACATAACTTCACATTATTGTATAATAAAAATATAAGTTAAAAAACAAATTATAGATGTTTAGCTAGAAAATCAAAGAAAGAGATAAAGAACTTAAGCTTACTTTGGTTCACGTAACTCTATCAAAAGCCTCATGTTATCTTTTCCTTTGATCATTTTATTTTCCAGAGACCCAAAGTTAAGTATTTGGCCAATAACATCTAGATAACAAAACCAAAAAAAAAACAGGAACAAGTGTAACCAAAGTGAAAGACTATATAGCAAAGTGTAAGAAACTGACTCACCAACCAAACAGCTGCTATCAATATTTCCTTCCAGAATTTCGGTAAAGTCTGCAAAATACTTCTCATGAACTTCACTTGGAAACTCATCAGCTTTTCCAACAAAAGTTGTTGGATAGAAGCCAATTTTGTAGGTATGTGACGTTGTACGATATTCACCAATAGCATCGTAGACCTTGAACAACTGGACGACAATTGCATCCCCCTCATGTAGCTTGTTATCATATTTCTTGATGAGTTGTTCACCAACGGAAGCATGAATTCTTATCACCTGATTATACATAAAAAAAGATATGCTTTAGACAAAGCATAAATGATAAGAGTTCGGTTAAAGAAGAAAATAGGGTTGACATACTTCTTTATCAACAAAAACCATTTCAATGGTGTTGCCTGATTCTTTGTTGTAGTTTCTCTACAACCGGATAATCCTAACTTCAATACACGATGTATCTTTACGGGGCTTTAATTCTCTAAGAAAAGAAACAATGTTTTTCTTGGCTCGCACCAATGTCATTGTGCGATCAAAAGAGAAGAATGTGTGGGTGTAAAGACATCGAGATTCACCTATATATATATACAAAGTGAATGTTCTCAGATTAATGAAGCCAAGATAATATTCATAGAATAAATAATGAAAGCGTTTAAAGGAAGATATTAAATTGGTATTTTCATAAAACGATATTCATATGATATGATTATTCTTGCGCACGTTATTTATTTGTAATAAGGAAACTAATTATTACATGTATTAACTAATATTCTTGCGCAAGTAATTTATTGTTATAAGGAAACTAATTATTACATGTGTTAACTAATATTCTTGCGCAAGTAATTTATTAACTAATTATGTAAGTCATTTGGAAAGTGATGTTAATTGGTCATTAAATTATGTTTTCCCTTGTAATTAGTATTCAATGGTATTTTCCTATTATAGTGGGATCGATGAATTAAAAAAATGATAAAGAAATTCCAAACAATCGACCAATCAAATGTC
>CAJHQQ010006322.1:0-10288 GCA_905132885.1 Moricandia moricandioides | reverse complement strand
TGGCTATCGAATTGATGGCAGCTTTCCACTTCGGATCTTCCTCTTCGCTGCTGCTATCAGCCATTCCTTCACCGTCTCCGTGATAAGTTCTCTATCTCTGTCGTGCGGCGAACTTTAAACTCGCCGGCAGAAGAACGTCGTCAAGGGTTTATTAGGGTGTGACTTAAGTTTTATCGGCGCAAATAAAATCATAGATAACCGGGGATGCGGGTCCGGTTTAGATTCTGCTAATAACAAATCAAGCAAGTATGATTCAGGTTATGTATGAGGTGTAGCCTAACCCAGACTCAGACTCAGCTACAGATGTCCAATTCATTTTGGACATGATATGAAAATATCCAATTACCAAATGATCTAACTAGACAAAATAAAACAGTTGATCTATGATTTATTGGGCAAAAACTAAAAACATAAAATTTCGTTTCTCTTTTATAATTGTAAAAAAATATTTTTCCATCAGAAATTGTAAAATTTCACTTTTCTGACAAACCAATAAAATTGTTTTTTCTCCACAATTGCAGAAAAGAATAATTTTCCTTCCAAAATAATAATATATTTTTCTATCAAAACCATAAAAAATATTTTTCCCAAAATTATAAAAAATTGTTTTTTGTTAAAACTGTAAAATAATGTTTTCAATCAAAAACATAAAATTACGATTTTGACAAGGAATACGACGGTACGTCGAAAAATTAAAATCAAGATTTTTCGTCAAAATCTGAAATTACACTCCACCAAAATTGTGAATTGCGTTTTTCATTAAAAATCTAGATTCTTAATTTTTTTGTTAAACTGTATTTTTCACCAAAACTATAAAATTATATTTTTTATTAAAATTTGAGTTAATATTAAAATAACTTATAAATAGGTAGATTTGGGTTGTCCAACTAAACATGCCCAATTGACACCCCTGTCAGTATATCATAACAAAAAATCAAATTAAACCAAACTAAACCAGAAGAAACTGAATACTTTTCTTAAAAGAAAAATAACATAACTGTGTCCTCAAAAATGTAACGGAGCTCATACTAGTCTATCATCCTCAAACTGATATGTTATTTATTAACAAAGGCCTATAAACTCTCTATCTTTCTACCTGTAAAGCATCACAACAACAACAACAATAAGCAGCAATATCACAACAGACAAAACAAAGAAGAAGTAACACAAGCACTGCTCTGTCTTCTCCTTAAGCACTCTTCTTCCCTCCTCCTAAAGGCAACCGCCATTGTCTATGCCAATACACAGAAACTCTAGACCACATCGGAAACCCAAAAGTAAACTCCAGTGGCCTATCAGCCGGTCCACCAACTATCAACGGCAGCCACAGGTACCTCGAATCTCTCAAATCCGCCGGGTTCCACCTATCCGCCATAAATATAAACGCACCAGGAACACCAGGTAACGGTATCACATACGTACTCTGCGAGAAAAACGTCGTCATCCTAAACACGTTGTTCCCACCAACACAAGGGTTCCCCAAGGTCTCCCAAGGTCCCATTATAGACTCAGCCGCATGAGCCAACGCTTCGTTTGGTGCCCACCCCGTGCAACCAGATGTGATCATGTAGTAAGTGTTTTGGTGTTTGAAGATAGCTGGTGCTTCTCTGTGTTGTCCCACCATGATCCTCTTCATAACCGGTTTCACATCGAGGTAGTTCTCTGTTAAGGGACCGATGTGTAGCACGCTGTTGTCCTCTGATGAGTATATCAAGTAGGCGGTGTTATCATCGTCTTTGAAGATGGTCATGTCTCTGCTGTCGAACCCGTGTGGGGATTTGCTGTATAAGTAATCGAATGGACCTGTTGGGTTGTCGCTTATGGCTATACCAACGGAAGCTTTAGTGTAGTTTGCATCGTCTATGTGCATCCACATCACGTACTTCCTTGTTTCTGAGTTGTAGATGACTTTAGGTCGCTCGAGAACGTTGGACTTGTGTAAGTCATGTGTCTCGTCTGTCTCTTCGGCTGCTAATACAACACCTTCGTTCTTCCACGCCCATAAGTCTTTCGAGGAGTAGCATCCAACACCGATTATATCAACCTGAAACAAGTACAAGAAACTGTTCTTTTATTACATTATTCTAAAGTTTCAAGAGTGAGACAGTAGTAACTTACTCGAGCTGGTCCGTTCTTGTGAGTGTGGTACGTTGGTCCATCTTTATATTCACCATACCAATAGTAACTCTTTGACATTTCATCATACAATATACCACCACCGTGTACTTGAATAGGATTCCCTTCCGTGTCCAACCAAATCTTCCCAGGGAAGAAGTTGTGCAACGTATCATTACCATCTTTGGTCGGACCAAAAGCAGACTTCATGTCTGGAAAGAAAAGATGTCGGATCTGTGAGTTCTCGTCGAGAAACTCTTCAACTAAAGTGGTTGGTCTTTTGGGTTTGCGTTTGATGGCTCGTGCAGACCGCTTCCTAGGAGGAGGCATGTGAATGTTCTCCTCTTCGACTCGTTCGAGCTCACGGACAATTGGATGGTGGGTTAGTAACTTAGACGAGACTTCAAGGTCTACACTATAGTTTCTGCTGTATAGCATGATTAGATGAATCATGAAAACACATCCCACAAGTGTTGATACTAGAGAGAACGGTGAACAACGCAGTAACGTTGGCTTCTTGATGTGTTTGCTCTTTGTCATCTTCTTCCAGGAAGTATCTCCACTGCTCACAACCTATACATATTCAATACACCCAAAACAAAACAAAAATAATAATACTAAGAATCTAATTAAGCAAAAAGTTGTCTTTTTACATTTACTGGCAACAGCAAAATGTTTTCTTAAGTTCAAAAAAAGAAAATGCTTTGTGACAAATGAAGAAACTAATCTAATTCAAGCTAATTCCTCTTTTGGGAGATGGGTATATTTACTGCAATTGTCATGTGGGGTTCCATGTATAGTGTCAAATTCATCAAACTGTAATCTTTGGCAGATAATCAAACCCGGTTTAAGAGAAACAAACCGGTATGAGGAGTTACTTTACAGATCTAAACATACCAGTAATTTCCCAGCACAAGACAACAAAGTGTTGTGTAAACACAGAGTCAATTAGGAGAGAGAGACAAAAATCATCGGGATCTTACCTGAGAGACCAGCCGGAGCCGAATTTTCCGACCGGGATGTCCTTAATGGAGGCAATCAAACACCAAAGTTTCGGTTTACATGTGGTTCAGATTCACCGGAGAAGAAGAGAATTACGGAGTTAAATTACAGAAGAGCAGGAGTAGATATGGGGAAATGAAAGGAACGGGCGGGTCGGGTCGGTGAGGTATGGTTAATAAGGATCTGTCACGGTGACAAAGAGAGGTCTTTTGATTTATGATTCAGACGTGCGACCAAAAGGACCGAGACCGATAGTTCCTTCTTTTACTCGTCTGATGAGTTTCTGGTGTTTTTCTTTTTCTTGGGATCTTGTTTGGTCTGGTTATTTAACTAATTTATTTTTCATTTTAATTAAAATGTAATGATTGTCTTGTTAAATGTATTTCTCCATGAGTATAGGATTCATTAATGTTAATTACATCACCAATTATTTTGCAAATCCAGCTTTAATTATAGTCTACAAATAAATGATCAATTTAAACATCTACTTTGTTTATAATTATTTATTTAGTTAAATTTGTTTATAATATTTCATAAAACGCATTGTTGATCTTTACATCTAGACAAATCAACCAGATGATTGTCCAAATTACCAGATGATTGTCAAAATTACCAAACAAACTCTATCATATACCACGTGTGATTCGTTTCAGTTCTCAGAAGTAATGTTTTCTGAATGTAAAATTTTCTATCAATAATTATAGAATTATTCATGCAATAAAGAAGTGTTAAACCTAACGGCTTTAGTGGTTGACCAATTCGTTGTCACTCTTTTCTTATCACTCTAGTTGTTCATTTATTATGTTTACAGCTAATGAAGCCAAAACTTTTATCATTTGTAGTTTTACTTAAACTTTTATCCCGACTCAAAATAATGTATTTCTATTGTTCTTTCTTTCAACAGCATTGGTGATTGTAGTTATGGGTAGAATCACCGGTGTATGTAGTAAATAACTTACCCACTTTAATTAAACTGAAACCAAATAAAATAATAATAAATGTAGGTAGTACACACAAATAAAGTGTAAGACCCCGTGAATGTGAAGAAATAATGAAAGTAGTCAGGACGTATGAAAAAACATCAGGCCAATGCATCAATTTTGATAAATCTTCCTTACTCTTTGGTAAACGAATTAATGCAACCACCAGCCAGGAAATTAAAGATGTACTTAGTATACAGAATGAAGGAGGGATGAGGTCGTACTTGGGTATCCCAGGAGATATTAGCGGTTCTAAGTGCAGACTTTTTGCTTTCCTTAAGACAAGTTGATGCATAGAGTGAATGACTGGACATGTAGATGGCTCTCGAAAGGGGAAAAAGAGGTGCTGATCAAATCCATTCTACTTGCTCTTCCGACATATGTTATGTCTACTTTCCTTCTCCCATTGGAGATATGTGAAAATCTTGCCAGTGCTATTGCACAATTTTGGTGGAGCTCTAATCCCCCAAAAAGAGGAATATACTGGTCAAAATGGGAAAAAATCTGTTTACCAAGAGAGGAGGGTGGGATTGGATTTCGCATGATCCACGAGTTTAATCTATCTCTATTGACAAAACAATTATGGAGGTTACTACAATACCCTGATTCGCTGGTGGCCAGAGTTCTAAAGGGAAGATATTACAGGATGAGCTCGTCTTTACGAGTAAATTCTGTAAACAGTCCTTCTTATGTGTGGAGTAGCATTTATGCGGCAAAGAAGCTTTTGTTATTGGGGATAAGACAGAAGATACACTCTGGGTATGATGTTAAAGTGTGAGAGGATCCATGGATCCCAACGACACCTGCTAGGTCAGCTACACCTGTGGCACCAATTATGAATCCAAATATGAGGGTCAGTGATCTTATTAATCAGGAATCAAAGACATGAGATGTTGGCTTGCTGGAACAATATGTCAACCCTGAAGATATACCTCTTATTAGGAGTTTGGCCACAAGTACGACTCATCGACGGGACACATTCTGCTGGAACTACACAAAGAATGGACAATATACAGTCAAATCCGGATATTGGGTAGCCCAAAATCTCATCAAGGAGAAAAATGAAAATGAAGTGCTAGAGCCAAGTGTGACTAAGCTTCAAGCCTTTGCTTTGAAGCTAAAGGCGCCAAAGAAAATTTGCCATCTTATATGGCAATTGATAACTGGACACGTGGCAGTAACAAGAAATTTAGTAAGGCGGAATATGAGATGTGATAATTACTGCCCAAGGTGTGGTGAACGAGAGGAATCTGTAACCCATGTTATTTTTGAATGTCCGCCTGCTTTACAAGTGTGGGCACTATCATCAACTCCAACGAGTCAAGATATCTTTCCAGTACCAAGCATCTATGCGAACATGGACTACCTATTCTGGAGGAAGAACATCATAATTGAACCTGAACAAGACAGAGATCCATATCCCTGGATAATTTGGTATATTTGGAAGGCTGGAAATGATAAACTCTTTAGGGGAATAGATAGGGATCCTCTGGAACTAGTAAGATATGCTGAGAGTGAATGTCATGCTTGGTTTGCTGCAAACGAGGTGGTGTCATCAGTGATAAAAGGAAACAATGACGAGGAATCCCAAGTCTTAAGCTTGGGTAATATCTGTTTAATAGATGGATCCTGGATAGGCCATGATCAATTTAGTGGTTGTGGATGGGTCTGGATGGACAGTGGTGAGAATCGTCAACTCATGGGAACACGAAATATACCTAGATGAGAATCAGCGTTGCATTCGGAAGTAGAAGCACTGCGATGGGCGATGGAGAATATGCTTCAACATTCGACATGCCAGAGCTTCGGTACAGATTGCTATGATCAAGGACCCTCAAGCTTGGCCAAGCTTTGCTACGGAACTGGAGAGGATATAAACGCTACTGATTTGCTTCTCGGACTTCAAAATTTCTTATGTTCCTCGAGCGCGCAACCAATTTTCATATTTTTTAGCTAAGACAGCTAAATCCTTCTTTAGGAAGTTACTTTTTATTGGTTGTTTTATTCTGGTCTGGTTACCGAGACCACCTCAAGTTTGAGTAATAGAATAGCCGTTTGCCGATAAAAAAAAAGTGTAAGATTTTATTCTCCAAATAAGGAATATAATACTCCTTCTCTTTCTTAAAAATAATCATTTTCACATTTTTTATCATTTCCACAATGTTTTATACTCAATTTCAGTTAAATATTAATTGTAAAATGTATTGATCTAATAAATAAATCTATATATCTCAAATATTATTAGTTAAATAGATGGAACTAATAAATCAAAAAATTCATTTCAATCATTTTTTAATATGTGCGAAAGATATCTAACTGACACTCTTTATGGAACGGAAAGAATAAGAAATTAACAATAAATATTTTAGCTAATTTGATATATAGTAATTATGTTTGGGAGAGATTGCGATATAACTGATAGATTGCATCCTAAAAAACATTTACTCATAATATATGAGAGCCATGAAATAGATCATATAAAATCAAGAACGAAGATGAGAAAACTGAACGAATCAACATAGCTTATGAATGAATTTAGAAACATCGTGGTAATGTTTTCTCTGTTTATTGTTTTTTTTAACAATATGCTTGTCGTAGTTTATGTCTTCATATAATCATTTTACACTGATTTGATTTCTATAAAATTAAAGGTAAGACATGAAAATAATTTGTGAAAGGAGATTAGAGTGTAAACAAATCCATAATTTACTTTGTAATCATTCATCTGGGTTGGCCCATTGATAGTGGGTCAATTAATAAACCCGCGATAAAGAGTCCATGAAACATATATTTAGCTCCCGATTCGTCACGATTTTTGTATAGGGCATGCGTAATTAACCTCTCCGATCTAGTATGACAGCCAATTCCTTTGGCGGCATACCGGCAACGCGAAACAATAAAACGCACACGTGTAAGGGCATCATTGGTTTTTTCATTATTATCCGTAAACGACTTTTGCGGTTAGTATCGGTTATTAGTATTTTGTAACAATCATATAAAATGATATAAATCACTTCAAACCACTTTAAATCTTTAAAAATCAAAAACTGGTTTCAACTAACGTTTACGATTGCGAAAGGGTAAAAAAAATTATTTTTTCAAAAAATTATATATAAAAAAATAAAAGTATTCAATTAAAATTTTAAATTGAAATAATAAAAATATCATTATATATATAAATTATATTATAAAATTTTAAACAAAAATATTTATAGATTTTTTTTTTAAAAAATTTAATAGAATAATTGTATAAATATAATTTTTATATTTATTATAATAATATAATTTTAATATTTATAATTATATAAAATGTAAATATTGTTAATTTATTATTTAACGACTACGGTAGTTAGTAGTTAACGAGTTATAAGTATCTTTCAAATGCAATAATTTTTAACCATTTTACCAGTTGTCCAAATTTCTTAATAACGCTTAAAATCTTTAAACCCTAAGCATTTGCATCCACAAATGTCGGTAACGACAACCGTAACCCATTGTGATTACACGAGTCAGGCCTACCATGCGCTAATTAAACGTGAGTGGTTTAGGTGAATTATCCACTCACTGTATCTCCTGTCTGATTGGCCAATCACAAAATTAAATAATAAATAAACGAATTCAGGCTATCAACCAAAAAGCCGATAAATGAAACGCTTAGAAGATCAGCACCGTTGATTACGATATTTTAAACGGTCTAGATTTCGTGGCGTTGACTCTTTTTAAATCCTGGAGATTGAGGAAGAGCATCATCAGAAAGCAACAGAGAAGAAGCTTCTCTTTTACCCTCAAACCAATAGAAGAATATGATTGTTGTATCTGTTCCCAAATCTCTGTCGGAGCTGTATGGGTTCTTCATCAATGGGTTTATGGGAAGCTTTTCTCGATTGGCTTCATAGGTGAGAGACTTCATCATCATCTTTTGTGCTGACTATTAGGGCAAAACAAGAATCTATCTATGATTTGGTTTTAGCGCCCTGTCTAGTTAAGAATGAGAGCATCTTTCATATGAGTTTAAGTCGCTATGCTCTACTTGGGAATATGGTAGACTGTTTCACACGGTATCCTATCGCAGCCTCTTCTTTAAGCAAGAAATGGAACTTTCTTTGATAGGGCTTCAGAATGCAGGTAAGACATTGTTGGGTTTGTGAAATTCTATGTTCAACTCTTTTATTGTTCGATTAGTACACTAATGTCTCTTTTGGATCTAAAAACAAAGGCCGCATAAATTTACTTTTACGCTCATTCCCAAAATGTCTCGTACTAATTAGAATTGAATATCTACTTATGTATTAGACGTTTTTTGTCTAAATTTTCAATGTGAGATTTTGTTTGATATGTCACATTTTTCCCCTCAAACTAAAGACCACACCATTACATTCATCTTGTGTTCCACAATTGAATTTCCAAGATCTTCTAACTTGATCTTTGCCACATACCTCCTATTCATATCTAGAATGGTACCATTTATATCTTGAAGGTTATTTTGGTGTTCTTGCAGATTTCTCGTCATTCCGCTCTCATACCAACTATTGAGTTTGTGAAAGCTCATGTCCAACTCTTTTATTGTCCGATTAATACAATATAATTTTATTGGGTTCACCCTTAAGGTGAATTTGTAGGTTCACTTCATATCAGTTTTTGAAAAAAAAAAACAAAACATTGGCTAAGTCATATTAAGTTTTTAAAATCAAAGGGTAAAAATAAGTAAAAAATAATAGTAGCTATAATTTTTTTTTTAATATTGTTAACGTGGCCAGCAAAATACTAAACTTTAAATCGTAAATACTAAACCCTAAACATTAAACCATAAACCCTTGGGTAAACCCTACACTCTTGGGTAAATCCTAAACCTTTAGATAAATCCTAAACCCTAGGGTTTAGAGTTTTACTGACGGCATTTAGGGTTTAGTATTTACGATTTAGTGTTTAGTGTTTAGGATTTACCCAAGGGTTTATAGTTCATCCAAGGTTTTAGGGTTTAGTGTTTAAAATTTATGCTTTAGTATTTTGCTGGCGGTGTTAACAATGTTAAAAAAATTATTTTTCGCAACTAGTACTATTTTTGTTTATTTTTACCTTTTTATTTTAAAAACATAACATGACTTGGCAAATATATTTTTTTCCAAAAAATGAATATAAAGTGGCAGATTTCTAGAGGGTGAACCTAAGAAAAACTTAGTACAATATTGTTCATTTTGAACCTAAAAACAAGCCCGCATGAATTTACTTTTAGGATCCTTCCCAAAAGGTCTCGTACTATCCCAGTGGTGTTTTAAGGTTGGAATTTTCAAAATACATATATGCATATGTATATATTAATATTAATATTTAATTATGAGGTTCTTAACTAGGGCTGAGCAAAATATCCGGACCCGAAGAACCGACCCAAAAATCAGGGTCCCAAACCCGATCGAACCAGGGGTAAATAACCAAATGGGTCTTCAATTGCTGTATCCGAGAAACCGGTACCGAACACGATCCGAACCGAGAACCGAATGAGTATCCAAAGATATCTGAAATTTAAATATGTATCTTAAAATATTAGTTATAATTATACTTAGAATTAGTTCAATATTAAAATTAAAATTATAATTAAATATTTTAGTTATTTTTCAATATTTTGTGTATTTTTAGATAAAATAAGATTGTTTGGATATAAATACTCAAACAAAACCGTGTTAAATGAGTTTTTTTTGGTTATCTTTTTGTATCCTTTAGTAGTTTGGTTACAAAATACCCGAATCAAATCGAGTAATACGGTTACTTTGGATACAAATACCCGAACCCGTTTCAGGTACATTGGTTATTTGGTTATTTTCAGGTTCCTAATCATAAGAACCGAACCTACCCGGATCCGGGAGAACCCGACCCGGAATTTTATAATACCTGAATGGGGCCTAATTTTAAAACCCGAAACCCGAAAGAACCGACCCGTACCCGAATGTCCATGCATATTTTTAACTTTACGGGAAACTCAACCCAAATTTCTCGGTAGATAACTTTTAGGCTTGATTTCCCATAAAATTAAAAATCCTATAATTAAATGCTAATATTAATATATACATACACATGTATGTATTTTGAGAACTTTAAGTCTATAACTCTTTATTGGAGGTGTTATTAGAGTTAAATATTAGATACTATTTGTCTAAAAGAGATTTTGTTTGATATATAATTTGGGAACGTATAAA